>JANVCQ010000003.1:13449788-13465052 GCA_025531925.1 Erythroxylum plowmanianum | reverse complement strand
ATTAACTATCTAAATATTATGTTGAAAATAAGGCATTTATTTATAGAAAGTGCAAATAAATACACAAAATGTATATGCTGATTATAATAATATCACTCTAGTACATCATTGAAGTTTCTCTTAACAGTAAGATGAAATAACTAGACAAATGTAAAATAATTATATTAGTCAAAATTCTAAGTGGTTGATATTTTTTTATAACTAACATTATTATTATATTTTAAAATAGGGTTAATTATAAAGAAAATCTCAAACTTTGCTCAATTTTGCAATTATAACCCAAATTTTAAGAAATGGCAATTAAATATTCAAACTTTAAATTTTAGTCCGATATTAATGTCTCCGTTAAATTTGCTGACGTGGCTTGCCACATGTTCCAAAAATCCTAAACTCTTATACACATCAAACCTAATTAAACTAATTAATTAAGATTAACTAAACTACGTCATTTAATTAAGCCATCTGATTAAACATAACTAAACTACGTCATTTTGGGACTGAAATACATAAATCAAAGAATATGGGTATAGGGTTCAATGATTTTAAAAAGGCATCAACTAAATTACCTCCATTGGAGGATGAGAAGAAGATCAAGACTTGAACTTTGGACAAAGCAAAGAAGAGGCTATGGATGAAGGGAAGGAAGAAGAGGCAGGACCAGTATATGACAACGAAGAAGTTGTTGGCAAAAAGGAAGAGGAGGGTTTTGAAGTTGTACAAAAGGTGCTTGATATGCATGGACTATAGATAAAGGTGTTGACGAATTTGGAGAATCTAAATGCGGAAGAGAAAGCAAGGGAGAGCGATGTTCGAATGTCTGATATTCACAATAACATGAGATTGATTGTGGATTTGACTAAACTTGATATGCAAAAGACCGATAGGGATTTGAGAAATGAGAGAAAGACAGCTATTAGCTTGCAGAAATAGAAGAAAAAGTTGGAAATAAAGGCTACATGACCCAAAAAAAAAGCTATTAGATCAAATGGAGGAAATCATGAATGTCTTGAAGCATATAAAGGAACAAAATTCTTTTGGAATAATGACCTTGGACACACTTGCAAAGAATTTTACAAAATTACATAATTATACTTGCAAAGCCATATAAGATGTAGTTTAGTTACATTTAATAAGTTAGTTTAATTAAACTGCATAGTTTAGTTAAACTTAATTAGTTAGTTTAATTAGGTACGATGTGTATAAGTGTTTAGGATTTCTGAAACATGTGGTAAGTTATGTCAACAAACTTAGCAAAGATACCAACGTTGAGCTAGAATTGAAAAAAAGTTAAAATTTTGAATATTTAATTGTCGCTTTTTAAAGTTCAGGCTATAATTTTAAAATTGAGCAAAGTTTTGGGTATTTTAATTCATCTTTTAAAATATTATAATATGATGAGCATCTTTAATTATTTAATTAAAATAAAATTAACATAATTTTTATAATTAAAATCTTATTATACGGAATTGATGCTTAGACTTCTTTAACTATATAAAATATTTATACTTTTTTATTTTCAATAATTTTATAAATAAAATTTGATATGTAAAAAAATAAATTACGATCTAATATCAACATAATATTAATAGTGTATTCATAATAAAACAAAATAGACAAATGAAAATAAATAAAATTTTATTTTAAATTTTGATTCTAAATCTCAACTCTAAAAAAGGAAACGAAATCATACATCACAGTAGAAAAATAATAGTAGAGTCAGACAACCTATAAGTTTATATCAAAAATTTTAACACATAATATCACTAAGTAACTGATTACTGTATTAAATTTATATGGATATTGTTATATGTACAAGAATCAGCTATACAATAATTTACATAAAAAATTGGAAAATAATAAACATAATATTGTTTTTTATTTTTTATTGTTATATGATTCTTTGTGATAATCCAAATAATAAGGGTAATTAGTGAAATCATGGTAAATGTTTGCACTTTTACCCGAAGTTGAACTACGGCCTGAAATAAAGATAGTCATATTTCCTAAAGGGGAAAAGAAAAGGAACAAGAGAAAATAGCAAAGGGAGGCTTCAACAAGGGGAAGAAGAAACGGTCATGAAATGAAATGTAATAAAAGGCTAGAGCAAATATATTTAAGTGGCTGTGCCTATCTAATTCACAGCCGGCTGGACATCATTCATCATAGTTCCTTGCAGTTCTAGCCAGCCTGTTTTAAACTAAAAACAGGTTACGAAGGATATTGTCATCTTGTGATTTAGCAGATGGGCCCAAAGTTCATTCAAAACTGATTGTTTACTCTAGAATAGCATGATGGGATCAAACAAGAGTTATTTTAAGGAGATTTGAGTGATCACATTTTCTTACAACGTACATCTCACTCTCTGGGGTCCAATGATCCTTCTAAGATGGGGTTTATGCCCAAATGATAGAGGTAATGACCTCCCACTTGACAGCTTAGCATTTGCAAGCATTTCCACTCCAAATTCAGACAGCCAGACAAAAACTGTGCTTCACAGTCTACCCCACTCCTCTGAGTCCCTTCTCAAGGGAACAACTAGATCCTCCCAATCTTATTTCAAATATTCTTTCAACAGACATTATCATGCACATACCCACAATTCCCAAACCCCACCATTGCAACCCCCTCCCCTACTTCAAAGCACCAACCTAACAACATTTCACACTGCTCATTGTGTTGACGTATGATCCACTATTATTTTCACATAACGACACCGAAAATGAACAGAGAGAGACAGAAGAAGAAATACTGAGAAAGAAAGAGCAACAACTGCGAATTGAATTAAGAAATTTCTCGACATACTCTTGTCGTTCCATCATACCAATTCCTCGAAGCTCGAATTTCATATTCACCAATTCCTTGGGCGCCACATGTTTAAATCTATATATATAGACAAAAATTGGCGCAAGGCGATGCCAATCCACAAGAAAAAAAAAAAAAAAAACCGTTGACTTAACGGTGAATTTGCGTGCATTACAGAAGGGCTTAGGTTCTATTTGGAAGTGGGTTATGTAAACACAGATGGGTCTTGTAATTATCTACTTGGAATTACTCATTTTCAACCGTCTGGTCGGAGAATCCAATGATGACGTAGAACACGGCACTGATGATGACAAGATGGATAGTGTTGGCGACGGCGAAGACGGACATAACGGCGACGACGACGCTGAGGGTGTCGGTGATGATGACGTGGACGGTGACGACAGAGGAAGATCGCACGATTCACAACTATCACATAGCTTCCTCTTGTTAAAACTGTTGCCTTTCTCATGTTTTCTTGCTCTAACCTCTCTTGTGGCCATGTATTCTCTTATCCGCTTCACGTCTGATAACTTCACAGGTTTCACAAGAAACTCCTCAGCTCCCTCTTCCAAGCATCTGTTCGTCCAAATCCAAAAGACCAAGAATTAGCGTTATACATTGTTTGTAGAAGTTCATATTATGAACAGGTAAAAAGCAGGAAATTGATTTAGTACCGAGCGATCCGAGCCATAATGTTCTCTGATGACATGATCACCACTGGTATTTCTCTTAAAGTAGACGATTCCTGTAATAGCATAGAAACTTTCATAAGGATCATGATTTTCCACAGTCGTCGAGTTTGGTTGACGAGCGATTGTATAGAGTTCAAGATAGAATTCCGAACCTTGATTTTCTTGAGCAACTCGTAGCCGGTCATTCCAGGCATACAATAGTCAGTGATGACTAGATCCACCTTCAAGCTCTGTAACCAAAACACAATCAAAGAATCAGTCAGGCTTTGTTTACTAATTTATAACAAAAATTCAGAAGTGCGCTTAATTGACTAAGAGCACCGTTAATGAATACTCACGTCTAGGCCATCAACTGATGAACCCTTCTCCTCATCCAATCCAAGAAACTGCAGAGCTCTGATCCCACTATCCACCGTAGTCACTGCATAGTCAGAACAGCTAAATTCTATCAAAATCTCAGGAAACTAAACCTAAATCTTGACCAAAACTCCTACAATTAAGACGCAAACCTTTGCAAGATGAAATCTTTAGCAACTGCTCAATGACTTTGCGATCAACAAGACTATCATCAACTGCCAAAACATGAACTTCATCATGATCACCAGATGGCGACAGATTCAGGCCATCGATCGTCTCCGGCCGCCACAACTTCGAAGCCACACCGTTTCTGGCCATTTCTAATTGTGCAAAAAGCTCAAATCTTTGCCACCGATCAAGTTAGTAACGGAATTTTTCTTCCACGGAACAGGAAATGCTCTCTTGGGTAATGGGAAGTTGTTTTGTTTAAATAGTCTATCCAATGTTAAGAAATGGTATTGAGTATAGTAATGCCCACTTGTCTCTGTCAATCTGTGGGGTGTCTCTCGCTCTCTCTCTCTAAATCAAATCTTTACTTTCTCTCGCTAGAAAATCTTGACAATCTGCCTTTTTATATGTATAATTTCAGTCCTTAATAAACTCTGAGATTCTGAAATCCACTTTGGTGCGATCTCCAAATCAAAAATGAAAGCGCAAGCTCCAACATGTCATATCTCGCCAGCAAAAAACCCGATTCTCTCCTGTCTCGCGACAATTTGGTCATATCTCTTGGGACCCGTGACTAGTGAATGAATGGTCGGGATGGAGGAGAGACATGACTGATAGAGTCAACGCAGGACATCGCCGTGAAAAGAATTATCGGGAAAAGTTACCGACATTGAACCTGAGTTGGCGGCATCAAAATTAGGAAAAACTCGTGGTGATTCGTGGCGTTTTCTCATTATCGTCCGCTTTTATTCCCGCAGTTCGTAACAAGGACGAGACAGCCATCTGTTACTTTACGATTCCTTTGGACAACGCTTAACGACCTCTTTGTCTGCCACGTGTTATCTCGTTCTCCGTTTTGTCCCCTTCTTGTTTGACGCTTAATTAAAGCAGCCTTGGAATTTTCATTTATCCATGGAAATCAATCTGTATAAATGTAATTAAAGAATATTAGAACTTTAGAAGTGAAAGTAAGTGATTCCTCCTTTTCTTTTGGGAGGGGCCAAATGCAAATAAGTGTAATCTAAAATTATATTCTTTCCTATTTAAAATAAGTGTCGTTTTAGAGATATACACACTTATTAAAAAAGTTAATGAAATGTTTAATATATCCTTATTAATTGCATGTTGAATTGCTTTAAAATGTAATCTGTATAATTAGAATGTGAGAGAAATTAAAGGGTAATTTTGGAAATAAAATTATAAACATGCATGAAAAATCATAAATGACATTTATTTTGAATAATTAAAATCCCTCTAAAACGACACTTATTTTAGATCGGAGAGTATTTATTTTAGATTTGGCAATTTTTTCCCAAGACCAAGGGATCCGTGCCAATTAAAAAAAGAAATTCTAAGTGGCAATATCTTTAAATATCTATCTTTTGGAATTTCAATGTCTTTAAATCTTACATATGCAGCAAAGTCGCAATATCTTTAAAATCGTTTTTTTTTTGGAATTTCAATGTCTTTAAATCTTACATATGAAGGATGCCCATGATTTTGCTGCAATCTTTAGATTGATACGAATAATGTGTACCATATCGTAGGGACTTTGCTGCCAATTTTCTCAAATTTTTTGTACACCTTGTTACATAATTTGCAAGATCATCATTGAAAGAAGTGCCACTAATCGATATGTGCGCTTTTATTATTTTGTATATGTCTTCAACAACTAGATATCGTGTCATATCCAATTATAACAAATCTCCTACTCGTATACTTTATTTTTGTGATAAATTTATATTTATCTTTTCCCAAATTATTTGGTTGTTTTCCGTAATATCTTCTTGGTGAATTTCTTAAAAAATAAAATAAAATAAATAATTACTAATAATTGCCCCATGACTTTGTAAAATTGTAAATCCTATATAAGAATGTCTATTTTATATTTATTTTCAAATAAAAATGGATATAACAAATATTCTTCTTTAATTAGTTGTTTTCATTAATTTATAATACATAGTTTGTTTTCATTAATTTAATTAGTGGCAAAATTTTTAACTCATTTTACAGATTAGTCGTAGAAATTGGTTACATGAAAGTGAAACTATTAGGTCACATCTCATCAAGTTTTATGTTCTGTCGTGGTTGTTTCAACTTTCAACCAACAAGACGGAAACAATAAACTCTAACAGGGAAGGGGGGGAAAAAAAAAAAGAAAGGCTTCAAGGACGTGACCAAACAGTTTGATAGATAGGGCCGACAAAGCCAAAAAAAAAAAACAAAAAACAAGGTAGAGGAGGAGAAGCCGAGAGGCTGAAATAAATGGTTAAGCCAAAAAAAGTGCCAGAGAAGAACGACACAAACATTGGCAACTTGTCAAATCTAACAGTTGCCAGAACCAGACACGACAGGTCAGGGAATGAGGAGATTTGTGAGTCCCTAACAAATCTAAAACCGGGGCCATGACATAAACACATACGCCCTTTTCTTCTCTCCTTTTCTCTCTCTATCTTCTCTCGCCTTTTGAACTTTCCATACCTCTCATGCCAAAAATTTTCCTTACACCCGAACTTTGCTTTATCGAACGCCACAACAATAACAGTAACAGTGGAAGCGGGCGGGACAGTGGAAGTCCAGCCGGGATGTAGGTTTCGAAGAGATTTGGTAATAAGTAATTTTATTTTTATCTAGTAAGAGGATGAGGATGTTCCGATGAACCGAAGTTTGTATTATCCCTTTTGTCACAAACGAGTTACTGTATTTGTGTAGGGGTAAAAGAGATAAAGTTTTTATGATATTGAAATAACTTTGAAAAAAATATCTTAATTTTATTTCCACTAATTTTTTGTATTTAAAAATCTTTATTTTAAATATTTGTTCAAAATAATAGTAAAGCATACTCAATATGAATATTATATATGTACTATTTAAATATTATTGAAATACAAACTTTTTAATTAAATTTAATTCAAACTAATAATTTAAGATAATTATAATAAGTTATTATTTTATGTTAAAATTAATTAATTGAGAATAATCTTACTAATTTAATTAATTCATTATAATGATAATATTTAATGAGTCTATATATAATGTTTATGTCATATATATTTTGTTATTATTATTAATGGACATTTGTGTTTTTTACTAGGTGTAAAATTTTGAAAAGTTAATTTTTAATTACTTAAATTATAATAGAGTCACATTTTTTTGTTTACCCTTTTCACTTATTATGATGCTTATGTTGTCACATTAAAACAATCTGCCCCCTGATCTAGTTTACTATTAATTTAATGTTTTTCTGAACTTGAATAATCTGCCATCAAATTTTTATATGAACTCGATTCAGGAAATGCACGGAATTGAAAATTTGGAAACAAAAGTTCCTTCTATCTTCCAGTAACTAATAAACAACACAATTTTCTCTCTTTCATTTATTCCCTGGAAATTCCCCTATTTTGGCTTCTTTTGGTTTTTAAATATCAACAGTTGAACTAATTTCAGCTGTTGATTTATTGGATGCTTTCATCAATCAAAGCTAGAGTGAAACATTTTATCCACATCCTGCTTATGACTATCATGCGAGATCAGATCCTTCTTTCTCCAACACTCTATTCCACGGGCGTCTACTTAGGCGTAGACCTATAGGTCTCTAGGAATCCCAGCTTCGTACCATGTAAATCCCAGTCCTATGGGTCTAATTCAGTCAACGTACCTCGTTAGGACATTATCTTGTAGACCTTGACTTCAAACATGTTGTCGAATCATTAAAGCAACACAAAACCCCCAGATTTATGCACACATTTTGCTATCCACGCTATAAGTTGGTGCGAATTAAACGAACATGATAAATTAGTGTAATAAT
Source organism: Erythroxylum plowmanianum (assembly GCA_025531925.1). NCBI lineage: Eukaryota > Viridiplantae > Streptophyta > Magnoliopsida > Malpighiales > Erythroxylaceae > Erythroxylum > Erythroxylum plowmanianum. The sequence continues at coordinate 13,457,225 of JANVCQ010000003.1, read as the reverse complement.
AAGCGTGCTATATAATAAAATTCAAAGTTTAGAGCATGTTTATTAGAAAGATAAGAATTATTTTGTTCCTCTACCAAAGGATGACTAGTAGTTATTGGGAAAAAAAATGCTTCGGTTTGTCTAGAGGTATGAAAGATTGGAAGAGTGATTAAGAATTGAAAGGAGCCAATTAAGAAATGGTTGACCTCTTAATCGTGAAAACAAAGCTAAACCGACCCAAAGTCTTGATGAAAAAGAGATGTCAATAAAAATACAAGTACAGATATCCTTTTTGTCAAACCGAATCTATTATGCCCCACTAAAGAAATATAGCCCATTTTAATTTCTCTTCTACAAGCTTTGAAATGGGTACCTAACTCCATGATTAAGAAGCTATAAGCTTAATTAAGCTTGTGGGGTCATAGCCGTACAATTCTAACCTCATTTCGATTATAAACTTTCGGTGCTAAGACATGGGCACTGGCTTTTTTATATGCATGTTCATGTTGATTCTACAACTATGGCCGACCAACTGAATTACCTGTATGGATCAGATCCGATCATGCATTAAGGTTCAGCAAGAATCATAGGCTATATTGGTGCAAGAAAAGTCGAAGATTTTGAAGAAAATTTTGGTAAAAGACAAGAAATGACCCCTGTTTAGTTTGATTGATCACTTCCAACCCCTCTAACTTAAGAGATTTGGCATCTACTTTTCCAAAATTGAGTGAGATTTGGGTATCTTTCTTTTTGCATGTTTCCTGTACTAGCAACATCATTAGAGAACCGGATCTTCTTCCCTTTACCAAACAAGTAAACACGAATAATACTAATACTCAAAGAATGGATGATAACGAGGAAATTGCAAATGGTGGGATGCAAGTAATATTTGATTTGTATGAATCTTGACGTATCAAAAAGGATTGGAGGATATCACAGTAACCAATAAAATCTTTGGATCATAAATGTATTAAGAAATACCAGGCTTAAACTCAATGTTCTCTCAAATCTCAATCGTTAGAAATGCTGGCTAAAGTTAGCGATTAGGCACAATAATGGAAAATCATCAAACATCAACAACAAAAAAAGAGCGATCTTATTAACTTATTCAGAAATGTGAGATTTGGTTTAGCTACTTGAACATCAGAAAGATTGGGTTTGATTCTTCCCCAGTTCTGGCAAAAAGCCACTTAGGCACAAAGTGTATGGCTTATTACACCTGTTTTTGCTTGTCCAGTCATCCCACTATCCATGAGACAAGAAACAATCCCATTTCTATTTTTATTGGAAGACCGAAACACATAAACACTAGTTACTTCAGTTGGTTAAATTATGAGAATAAATCATTTGAATCAGTGAAAGAGCCTTTTCCAAATATCAACAAGTATTTATAGTCTTGATTTTGAATATTTAAATTCCTAAATTATTAGATGGCCCTAAAAATTTACTTATACACCTAAATGATACTGTACCTGTTTTTGTAATTTAAAATATTATTTAATAATGAAATTAATTGTAACTTAGTAATTTTTACCTACAAATTTTTTACATGTAAATCTTATTAAAATTATCACCTTGTACATTTAGCCAAATAATTCCCTTAATTTAAGACGTCTCTGTTTCCTGAGAACATCAAGATAATAAAAATATACAAGACAAAGGAAAACTCCTACTCGATCATCAATCAAAATGGGCTCTTTCATTATGGGCTATCTTCACTTTTCGATCCATTTTCATGCCTTTGAAAAATGAAATTGATTTGATATAGAGATGTTAATGGGCCGAGTCGAGCCTTATCACCTCAGACCTGCGTGGCCTATGGCTCGGCCCACCGTATATATATTTTAAAGAAAAAAGTAAAAAACAACGCCCTTTTTGAAGTAACAGTCAGGCCACAAGCCGAGCCCTGCGGATTTTGACATTCCTAATTAGATAGATAAATAAAATTAAATCTATCGTTTAATTTTTAATTTTTAATTTAATTTAATTTGATTTATTATTAAAAATTTATTAATTTATTGACTAATTAATTAATTTTTGTAATTTAAAATAAATTAACCAACTTTTATCTAACAATTTTTAATTAAAATTTAAATTTTTTGAAAGATAAAAACAGTCGTACGCTTTTCTAATGACAGTGATAAAGTTATTATTGATAAGAGCGAGTAAGGAGAGACCCAGATAAATATGAGTGAAGTTCTGACGTCATCAACCACAATTCACTTTTCTTCAACTCTTTCTTTAAAACAATTTCCCCCACATCTTAAGAAAACTCACTCTAATAAAATAGAAAACTTTGTAGAAATCACTCATTTACTTGAAGACACTAAAATCTATGACTTTCCGCTACCTTCATTAAGCTCATATAATCTATATCATATATCTATATATTTTACAAAGAGTATTCACTCTTTAATTTAAACACATAGAACTCAACCCAAAGAATTGATCTAAGGAACCATATTAGACCAATGTGGCTAAAAATCCACTTCTATAGAACAATATGTAACTTTGGAGTTTCCCTCTGAGTTAATCTCATTGTGGTTAGATTAAGGTTACACACGTCTCCATATATGCGCTATTCAGATGGTCTTAACATTACATGGAAAAAAGGAATTCCAACAATAGTTAGAATTTCTCTCCTTGATACGACATATACATCCTATAAAAAATGCCTTGATCGGTATCCTCGTAACCAACAATGGAAGTGTCACCATGACCATAACTCCAGACTTCAACATCTAGCTTGATGATCCAACTTTACCCATAAAACTAAAAGTTCATATTCAAATTGTTGGAAATGATCAAGACCCTACTACTATTATGGTCACACTCCAACATTAGATCATTTACATATTACAAAACCATGCTCTAGATCTAAACTTTTCAAACTCTACACGAAATGCCTTTTATATGGTGGTAGATATGTCTCAAAATGAAACAACAATCATCCAAATTCCAAGACAATTGTCATTATAACAATTGGTGGAGTTAATGCCTATAGCGTGGATCACAAATTATGGAAAGGAGTTCCATACTCCTCATCGATGCTTCATTCATATTACAACTCCTCCAATTTTGAGAAGTGTGAAGGATGGAATAGTAAAATCTATTTTCAACAAGTCTAAAGACCAACACCCAGAATTATCTAGAACCTCTTCTGGCCCAATAATAACGATTAGCCTAGCCTTTTCTCACAAAGAAGGCATTAGTGGTCCTTCAATACATTATGTCCACCTTGATGGACATGAGGTATATGTCAACCATGTCAATGGCCATTTCATCTGAGATGTAGATCCATATATGTGCGATTCAGATTGTGAATGATAGATGGATGACAATTCTGATAGTGATGACAAATTTTATGTCCCTTGATGGTAAGAAGAGCCTAGTAGAACATCAAAATCTAAGTGCCAACCACAAAAGAAGATACAACCCAAATACGATGAAGATGATGACTTGAGACCTTGGATTGACATTAGGAATCCTAAGCCTAGACCAAAAGATCTCTCTAAACTATTGATATTAGTTGGAAAAGAACACTTGATCCAACCAAAATGCTTTACGCCAATAATTTCTTTAATTCTTAAGGAGATTCCCAAATAATTATCTTGTATGATGATGAGATCATAAGAGAAAGATTTTTCACCTTTGGAAGCCCAAATTAATAAAACCAATAGAGTATCTGTAAGCCTATACTGAAGATCCACAAGTATCAGTCCATACAGCAATTATATACCTGTTTCTCCAGTAAAACAAGTACTGAATTGACAAACACAAAATGTTGTAGCACAAAACAATGTCCTTCACATAATTGATTCAAAGCCTGATGGTCTATCATAATAGAGATAAGAACTAAATTCAAAGGTTGATGCTATATTTCTTCCAAAGTTCATCATCGCCACCGATCACAATTCTCCCCTTCCATCTTAATAATATGTTTTTTCATTTATAATTCCCAAACTATATTTCTTAGATTTCCAATGTCCTTATAAGATCTCCGATAATGACATATTTTTCCCATCCTTCTCTGATCTCATCCATTAATGTTGTATGAACAGGAGATACTGCCATCACCAACATTTCTTGACTTGAAAGTCTATATAAAGAATCTGCTGAAATGTTCTCCTTCTAGCCAACGTTATGAGTTTCGTACCATATTGGCCGAAAAACAGTACAAAGTCATGTTTAAAGGTATCGGTCGTCAATACCGGTCGGTACCAACAATTTCACATGGTATTGCCAAATATCAACTGGCATCGGAAACTTTGAAAAATAAGAGAACTATTTAGCAAAATTTTCAATTTTTATTTTTAAATTATTCCCGCCTCTTGCCTCCCTTGCCCCCCTTTCTTAAAGTTTTTTTAATTAACTATTTACTTATTTAGATCAACTTTTATTTTGATTTTTAATTTATATTTTAAAAATAAATAAATATTTGTATTACTAATAATAATTATAAATTAAATAAAGGTTAAAATACATTATTTTTATTTAAATTTATTTTTATATTTTTATATAATATTTATTAATAAATTATCAATAAAATATTTTTTAAAATGTAATTTAAAATTATTATTTATAAACTAATATTTATTTTTAGATATATTTTAATTATTGAATCAAATTTTATTGGAAATTTATATTTTAAAACTATTTTTAAATTTAATTATATTTATTAATAATTATTAAATTAAATTTTAAATTAAATTAAGTTATTTTTATTTTTATTAATAATTCATTTTTATTAATTATATATAAAATATTAAATTAAATTATTTAAATTCTTATTAATAATAAATATATTAAATAATATATATTTAATTGATAACAAATTAAATAATATATGTTTTGTTTCAAGTTTCGCTTCTAGTTGATCATTTCCTCATCACGAACTCTTGTTGTAAATTGTAATAAGATCTTTATTATTCTTTTTATTTGATGCTTTGAAGTAATTATTATTTATTATATGATGAAATTGTAATATTTCAAATAACTTGTATTATTCTTAATTTCATACTTGAATGATAATTAAATGATTTTTTTATATATTAATTGTAGTTATTATTTATATGTGAAATATGTGAAAATTAATGTTAATAAAAATAAATAAATTGTTGTTATTTAAAAATCTCATTATTATGATTTTTGGAGACATGGTTGACATAAAATTATAAAGTATACAGTTTAATATATTAATAGACTATTTTATAATTTTAAAAAATTCAGGGATTATTTCATAAATTTAAAAAATTACCAGAAGTGGTACCCAGTATTAACTGATAATAGTACAATACATACCAGAACCCAATATGGTACTAATGCTGGTACGGTTTTTATAACATTGCTTCTAACTCTTGTATGCCACTTCGAAATCATACCCTATCAGTTTCGGTAGCCAATTATGTTCAAAGGGTGTAGAGATCCTTTGCTATAGTAGGTACTTCAAGCTCTTATGATCCATCTATACTTTGAAAAATCACCCATTTAAGTACTAATGCCATTACTTCACATCTTTAATTATAGTTGATAATTCTTTTCCATAGTTGAGAGTCCTTGATATTTTGGTGACAACGCCTTGCTTTAAAAAGCTATAGGATGCTTGTCCTGTTGGAACATAGCCCTAATTCCCTTCTTGCATACGTTTGCTTCTATTATTAAGGGACATGAAAAATTTGGTAACGCTAAGACTAGGGCTGCCATCAATGACCTTTTATGCTATTTAAATGCTTGTTCTTGCTCCTCCTTCCATTCCTACCTTCCTACCTTTTGTTTCTAGAGTAGTGCATTGAGAGGTCTGGCAATAATCTCGTAATGCTTTATGAAATGCTTGTATCCTATCAACCCTGAAAATCCCTGGAGTTCCTTTAATGTTTGAGGTGGTGACCAGGGTTGGATAGTATCTACTTTTTGGATGTTAATGGATACTCCTTTCTTGGATATGGAGTTTCCCAAATAATCCACTTGTCTTGCTCTAAAAATACATTTTCTCCACTTAATAAACAATTGTTGCTACTGTAACACATATAAAATCTACCACATATGTTCTAAATGTTGCTAAAAACTACTGTTGTATGTAAGAAGATCATCAAAGAAAACTAACAGACATTTATCCAAATAGGATTTGAAGAAATCAATCATGAGACTTTAAAAGCTAAAGATGTGTTTTTTAGCCCAAAAGGCATCACCAAAAAAATTTAAAATGCCCCTTATGTGTTTTGAATGTTGACTTTGGTGTGTCTTCCTCTTTCATTCTAATTTGGTGATACCCAGATCTTAAATCTAATTTGGAGCACCAACTAGACCCCTTTAGCTCTTCCAAGAATTCTTCAATTGGTTAGATGAGAAGTTTTCTTTTAACAGTGTATTTATTCAGCTCCTTATAGTCTATACACATTCTCTAAGTGTTGTCTTTTTTCTTACAAGAATCACTGGTGAGGCATAGGGGTTGACACTCTTTTTAATGAACCCTTGCTCCATTAATTCTTGCATTGATCTCTCTATATCATCTTTTTGTTCTCCTGAGTATCTGTAAGGGACGTATATTTATGGTTTCTACTTCAGGTTTAACGGGGATGTTATGATCATAGGTTCTATTTGGTGACAATTGTTTAGGTTCCTTAAAAACCTCCCCAAACTCAGCTAGTAAATTTCTAATTCTTCTATAGTATTAGATTTATCTTCCAAAATAAGTTGTTGCATATGGAACTCAATTGGATGTGATAGATGAAGCATGAATATTGTTCTCTTACTTGAATTTTCAATTAGTTTGTTGAGGCCTTTATCTGAGATCTCTCTAGCGTTTTCTTCTAGATTCCCATTAACCTCACCATTTTTCCCTCCCACTAGAACTCCATGATGAGCACCTTGAAATTGCATAGTAGATCGTTGAAGGTTACCAACCATTGAACTCTTAGGACCATGTCGCATCCTCCCAACTTAATGATCAGTGCATCTATGGTGAATTGTAGTTCTTGCATCTTCTAGCTAAAATTCTAGCACATTTCTCTGCAATTCAATTTTAAGCCCCTTTCTAATATAATGCTCAGGGGAGGTATTTCCATTACTTCGACATTTCCCTTCTTTATCACTATTTCATCCAAGAAGTTGCGAGTACTCCCGTTGTCGATGAGGATGCTTAGTGGTTTTATTTGGTGGCTTCCCCTAAATCTCGTTTGTTTATACTCCTCTTGGTCTATTAGATCCCACGTTCATTTTAAGGATACGTTCGGGCTAAATTTATGTTGGGACTCGATCTCGGAACCGGATTCCAACCGAAAGAACGAAAAGCGAATCGAAACAAAGCGAAGAAATTCGAATCATAGAGCGAAACGAAAAGCAAAACATACATCGAATCGGAAGGAGAAAGGATCGGAAGCAAACGTATCAAATCAAAATGAATAGACTCAGAAAACGAATCGAAAGCGGAATCGAAAACGAATAGAAGGCTCGAAAATC
>JANVCQ010000003.1:13435682-13449099 GCA_025531925.1 Erythroxylum plowmanianum | reverse complement strand
CATAATTAAATCAATTAAGGCAAAAATAAAAATAATTAAAGTAACCAAATAAATAAATAAATCGATAAATAAATAAATAAATAAATAAATAAATAAATTTCGGGGCCCAACATAATTTAAAGAGGAAAATATATATCTTCAATTTTGATATAACTTTTGGTTATGACGAATGCTTGAGACACTTGTTTAAGATGTTAATTGTCAAAATTGGGCTTTTGAATTTAACAACGATTTCTCTACAAAAACAAAAACTTTCAACATAAATGCTAAGCTCTGGAAGCTGAAAAGTGTCTCTTTTGTTTTCTTGTTTATTAAAAAAACTGGACATATATTTTGGCTAAAAAGAGATAATAAGAAATATTATTTATATTTTTCTTTTTTAACCTTTTCTTAAATTTCTTACTTCAAGACTTGCCCCTTCTTGTGTATAGGTTGTAGCTGCAAACAACCAAACATAAGAAACTAAGGAGTGTTTAAAGAAGTTTTAAGAAATTATTTTACAGAGGCACTATCTATTTCAGATGAAAGTTAAAAGGTATTTAGGGAATCATGTGTTCCATGATTAGTTTTCCCTGCTATCTTTTTACAGAAGATGCAACATTAACAACCTAAAACATTATATGTGATTAATGGAAATCGCTACAGATGCTTATGAATGAAGTATGGACCAATGTACGTTAACCTTGGAATCCCCATTAAAGTATAAGTTACTAAAATGTTTATTCTTCTTAAGTATATTTAATTGGGTTTTCCTTGAGTAAAAATTCTATACATGGTTCCTTTACATATGTGCATGGTCCATCATTTGTAAATTGCATGATGCATTCGAGGCCATGAACTTGAACATACGTCAAGGTTTGGCCACCATTCTCAAGACAAAGATGTCATTATTGTTCTGTGTTGGTGGTGTTTATCTGTTGTATTTGAATTCAAAGTTTTAATGTTGTTTAGACAGGGCTTGGAAAATATGTGGAAAGAATAATAGGTGCTCATTTTGGGCAAAAAGGGTATACATCGATTGGAAATGTGGATGTGTGAATGACAATGTTTTTTGTTTCCAGATTTCTTTAATTCTTCAAGGTTTGTTCTCGTCTCATTTAACATTTCTTTACTGGGTTATGTTCACAATTGTGTAAGGTTCTTTCCTTCTTTAATGACTGAAAATTGTTGAAGTAGGTATTCAAATATTGAAATAGGAGAAGTTAGTGTTGTGTTAATCCCTCCTACTTGGAGAAAGAGTTCATTAATTTGGTCTAATTTCATATGTTGTATCATATAAGTGTTACTTCATATGATGATATTTGAAGTGTTAACTTTGCCCCATTTTAAGTTGTTTATAAGGGTATAATGGGGAAGAAAATGAGTATATAAGGGGGGATACATTGTTGGAAATTAGATGAGTGAGTAGATGTGAGAGCCACAAGAGCACTCCAGAGTGTGTAAAGGAGAGAAAGAGAGGAAACGCCTAGAAGAGCGAGAAAGTGTAAATCAAATTTTTCTTCGGCCTCGATTGATGACCAAACAATCTCTAATCAGGATGAAATTTTAGTATGTTGTTCTTGATTCTTGCTTTTTCACATCCAACGGTCAGAATTTGATTTTGGAGCTTTTTAACTTGGTATTTTATGTCCTACCCTCCTTGTAGACGAATTTGTATTCTGCTACCTTTGGATGATGATTATTGGGTTTTGTTGTGCCAAGGTACTTCCTTGGTGATTGTGTTTTTCTCTAATTGAGATAGGGAAGAACAATTGGTCATACCTGTTTGATTATTATTAATTAGTGAAATTTTGGTATCGTTTATTAACAATCACAAGGTTTTTCCCTACATTGGGGTTTCCCATGTAAATCCTTGTGTTCTTTCTATTGTTTGAGCTGATTATGTTTGCATTATACTACAATGATTTTGGTTGGTATCGATTTCCTATCTAACTACATAATTTCAGAAAGGTTGTAGTTTGTTTTCGTTTGTTGTTTGTGTAATTGGGTCCCTTTTCTCAACAATATAGTGGTATTATAGCTTTGGGTTAGGGATTGTGTGGTTTTGTACTTGTTAAGATAGAAGATAAAAAAGGCATCCAATGGAATGATTTAATTGAATTGTAGAAACAACTCTGTGTGTAAAACTAAAATGGAAGACCATCTTTATTGTAAGGATTTGTATGAGCCCAATTTAAAGAAAGAGATTCCAACCGGAGTCGTAGAGAGTGAATAGAAAATTTTGAATTGAAAAGGCATTGGAACAGTTAGACTATTTGTTAATATGAATTTCTTCCAATATGTTGCCAATGACACAAATGCCTACGATTTGTGGATGTTGAGGCCATGTTTGAGAGGAAGAATGCCTTGAGTAAAGCGGCATTGATTAGGACACATGGAAAGTTGGAGTATAAAGATGGTGATAGCATAGTAATACAATTGAATGAATATCAAAGCTTGGTAAATCAATTGTCTACCATGAAAATGTCTCTTGATGATGAGTTGCAGACACTTTTACTACTTTGCTCATTGTCAGAAAGTTGGGACACTTTTAATGTGTCACTTAGGAACTGAGCTCCAGAAAACAAGTTGACAATGGAGATTGTCAAAGCTAGTTTGCTAAAAAAGAAGATAAGAAGGAAAGAAATGGGTACCTTCTACCAATCAGAGGCTAATATAGCTCAAGAATCTAGTAAGGTAGAAGTAAAAGTAGAAAGACTTATAACAGAGACAAGTCCAAAGAGATAAAAGATCTTTCTTGCCATTTATCTCTACAAAAAATTTTTACAAAGTTCTCAAAGTCTCGAGTAGATGATTGAATATAAAATTCACATAAAATGAGCTATATATGATGCCATTATATAAACTTACAAAAACATAGGGACCAAGTAAGTTAAAAGTCATTACTTACACTAACTCTACTAATTTAGTGGGGAATTATATACTTTTAGCCACTAAATCCTTTAGGATGATGGAGAACATGGTCTCAAATGAAGCGAACCACTTTCCTAAATTATTCATCCATTTTCCATTACTTAAGGAAGTGCTCCCACATTTTCTATTATGTTAGGTTGTGCTTATACTTCTTTAACCCACTTTCTCTATGTTTTTGTCATCCTTCGCTATATTATTACTTCTTAAATGGTTAAGTGCCTTGATGAGCCTTTGGTTAGTCATCATAATCTATCTTAATGTATCACGTGTTTGAGCATACTTATAATGCATTCATATTGATTCATCACTTAAGTTTTCCATTTGAGCCAACTTGTATAAGAAACCTCATAAACTTTTATACCTTCATACTTTCTTATCAAATTCAAGCTCCGCCCAACACTTTTGGACTTAACACGATTTAACTGTACCAAACACTATTGATTTTACATCAAAATCTTGCCATTATTGAAGATTTTTATCGTTGTTTATTAACCGACGCTAACTCTTATCTACTCTTGAGATTTCATCAGCATCAAACATATTTCTTACCTACTTATAAAACATTACCTTGTTCTCTTGCCAACATTTCATTTTTATACCAACTTATATATCGATCGAAAATAGTCTTTCTATTAGTTAAGGGTAAGATTGCAAACACTGGACCTCTCGAGACCCCGCGTTTAGTGAGATTTGTACTAGGTTGTTATTGTTGTTATTATACCAATTTGCATATCAACCATTGAATAAGGCCCATTAATACTTAAACAATTTTTCCTCCTAACTTAAACAGTATAACAAAAATCAACCATTAGAGCTAACATTTATCGACATGCTCTTCTATTTCTTAAATGATGATGATTAGATTTGTATGTGTATATATACACACACACACACACTTTCATCACTAATTTGCATAGAAAATTTATATGAATTCTCTTAATTTTAATTTAACTTAGGTTATTAGAGTTATAAGTAATGAATTAATTATATTTCTCATTATTATAAAATAGAAAGAAACTTCCATAAACTTAAATTCTCAAATTAATGGTTTATTAGTCACATTAAGTTTACTCTTGTATTCACTTTAATTTCATGCCGTATCATTTTACTTAATTCCTTTGTTGTTATAATAATTTTTTTTTTGGTTACCTTAATTTGATTCATATATATGTTAGAATTAATTTTGTGAAAAGAATATTGTGTGTTAAGAAAATGTTGGGATTGATTTGCACATAAAATAGAAAATTGAATGTCCTAAATTGAAATTAGGAGGGCTTGGTTTAGAAGATAAAATAGAAAAGAGTATAGCTAAATCATAAAGCATGCGAGGACTAAGAAAATTGAGTGATCATTATTAAGAAAGTATAAACTAAACTGACAAAAAGGACAAAAGAAGACTATTGACAATAGACAATAGCTAAAACAACAATATTTAAAGAAATGGACAAGCATGAGGTTGCAAGGAACGAAGCATAACTAGTAGAGGAATAAAAATAAATACGTTGAGAAATTAAGCATAAAACACTGAAAGGGTGAAAGGAAGATGGTGGCTTAGACATATCTTTATAGGTAAAATAATATTAAGCGTTTATAGATGAAATAATAAAACATAAAACCAAAAAGTTGGATATTATGAAAGGAAAGAGAAGTAATGCAAAACAACTAAAATTGGATAATAAAAGGTTAATTACATATAGTTTAAACTTTTTTTTTAAAATCAAAAAACAACATATTGTAAGACAGCTTAGTAGTGTGGATCCTGATTGATGACCCTACAAGTTTTGATAAGAAGTTAACCTTAGAAATCAAAATGACATGCATAAAAAACTAAGCAAAGACATAACATATGTGAGAAAAGGGGAGTCTTTCCACGTGTCAATTTCCCGTTAGTCTGTTTCTTATGGCACGGATCAACAAATTACTTAGTTTTGTTCATTCTTATTAGCTGTTTATATTTATTAAAAAACTACCCCTAATCTTTAAGGTAGTAATTGGATAAATTTTCTCTTTTTTTTAAAACAAGTTAAATTTCATTAATGAGTTCTACACCAATAATACAGGGTAATTAACCAAACTAAGTAGGCGTATTGTCTTGGGCGGTCCATTCCTTATACGTGTCAATAAGGATTTTCCATATGGATGCTTCAGATTAAGAAATCTAAATCAAATTGGGCTATCTTGACTTTTGGATCCATTTTTCATGCCTCAAGCAACTCCTAGGAGCGAAGCCTCCGGGGACTAAACTCTGATTTCTCAACTGGAGTGCAAAATGGAGTGCGCCGGCAAGGGACGTCGAACGCGGTGCATCGGCCCTCCCACTAGACGCTGTGGACGCTGCGGCGCTGTTTCTTATTGCTCCGCCTCTCATCAGGTAGGCCTATAATATTCCGTGCTAATAGTAGTTGCGCTTGTCCAGTGTTTCGTCTCCAATTAACCGTCTTTATTCTGAGATGCTCTCAAATACACCCATTTTTAAAATTTTCTTGGTTGAGTTGTAGCTTTCACATTGGAATGACCACAAGCTGGAGTGTGAGAGGTTAGAGCAACAAATGAAGCGTGTGGATTTGTTGAACGATTTCCCTTTCACTTTTGCTCAAGAAGCTACTTTTGAGGTTAAGACCAATTCTTCTGTGTTGGTGTGGTGTTTATTTGTTTGATTTGTATTCAAAGCTGTAGTCTTGTTTGCGTGTGACTTGTCCTTGGGTTCTTGGTAGATATATGAAAAGAAGGAGACTAGGTGCTCATTTTTGAGCAAAAGAGGTATACATCGATTGGGAATGTGGATATGTGAATGCCAATGTGCTGCATTATCAGCTTTCTCTGATTCTTCAAGGTTTATTCTCGACTCGTTTCACGTTTCCCTGCTGGGCTGTGTTTATAATCATGCACAAGTTTCTTGCCTTCTTTAAGGGCTGAAAATTGCTAAAAGACAGAATTCAAATCGTCAATTAGGAGGAGCCAGTTCAGTTGTTCCAAAAAATCTTCAACAATTGTAGGAAGGAAACGGGAAATCAAATCTAAAAACACTTGACAGCCTGTTTCAGAATGATGGACTTATGGATTGTGCACATGTGAGCAAGAACGGTCGGAATATCTGAACACAAAAGGAGGATAAAAGAAAGAGATTCTGAATCACAACTGAAAGTACAACTTAACATACATAATTTGTCCGCATAAAAACTTTCCCAGCGCTTAAAAGTTGGGAAAAAGTTAGCAAGGGCAACCTATTGCCCAATGGTGACTGTGCTTCAATCTGACGCATCAACTGCTTGTTCACTAAATCTTGGTTAAGAAGGTTATTTTGAAATTAGTCTAGTACTATCATAATCCAAAGAATCTGTTGGGCTGCACAGATAGTTCTTATCAAATTTCAACCTCCCAAAACTTGATAAAGGTCATTCTTTTAAGGTCCTTTTCCTCTTGTATGTGATTGACAGTTCAACAACCAATGCTTGGGGTCTTTCCAGTGAGCTGTGTCCATGCCGTGGTATCATCCCTTTATTCTTGCCTTTTTTTCTTTCAATCTTTGAAAATAGATTTGATAGATGTATATGGCATTAATAGAATCATGCAGGACCTGTATCTCCGGTATCAGAACATATACGTAGTTGGATGGATTATTACCAATGGAGATGCATCCCCTTACATTCACCCGTTGCTATGCTTCTTCATTGGGTATGATATGACTGAAGTTTAAAAGTACATATTCTTTACCTTTTTCACTGTATTAAAGAAATGGCAATCACTTCCTGTTCTTTATTCCTGCTTTAGGTTTATAGAAGACTTTCAAAAAACTGTGGATTGACTTTAAGAAGCAATTCTGGTTCTTAATATCCAAATATGTGTGCTTTGTCGACCGATTTTGTCAGCATCAGATAATTACTTGAAATCTTGTGAATGTAAAATGTTGAAGAATATTAAGCTCAGATCATTCTCTCTACACTAGGAAACTTAATGTAATTTCAGTTAGTGCTTTCTTGTTGAAAATGTAACTGATCTTAAATTACTTTCATGCAGCCACTTACCATATATTATGCTGCATGTCTTACTCATATGAAAAGCCTGAATCATACATCCTGCAAACACTTGTGCATACATTACCTTGGTAAGTTTGGAGCTGTTATCTTGCGATTGTTTCACTATTTATATGACTTCACCATTTTATCCTATACGGGCTTGTATTTTCCATTTAAATGTCTGTCATAATAGTAATGCCCCAGTATCTCTGTAGCCCTGCAAGTTTTTAGTTTTATCCATTACAACTAATTAGGCTGGTTTGTAAGTTTCCACTTTAGTGCTTAGCACCGAGATTTACCTTTTTAAGTTGACAACGAGTCCCAGCTATAATGATGGAGATGATAATGGTCAATATTAGGTCCTTGAATATATACATATATATCTATATATCTATATGTGTGTGTGTGTTCCCATTCTCTCCTTTGTTACCTTGTATTTCTCCTTATATCTTGTGTATAATAGGGATTTCATTTGCACTTCTTACAAGTCATTTAATTGTCAGCATTCGTACCTTTATATTTTTGTCCTTGTGGATCTAAGTTTTCTTGTATAAATTGAACCTTGGAAGGGCCTGAAAAGGAGCTTTTACAACTTCCAGCGTTTGGGGAGTTGCATGCACTTTTCCCTGGAGTGAGAGTGCATATAGAGCTCATTGGACCTGCGGTTCCACCACAGAGGTCAGTTACACCTCCAATGCTAAAAGCTTTGAACTTTGAATGGTCAATCTTGTTTGTGCTTATGTACTGAGATGGTTATGGAACTGGAACGTCCTCTGGACTAACATTCATTTTCAAGTATCAAACTTCCTGTTTTTTTTTTTTTTTTAATGGAGGTTGTTATTAACTTATTGGGTTTTGCCACCCTGAACTTCATATCTTTGATACTTATGTTGATATGGGATTGTTGGTAATATCCATGTCGACATATCTATGGTCAAGGTGGACTTTTCCAGCCTTAGATTGTTTCTCAGGCCTTACAACAATGCAAATTAATCATTTATCTGCCATTTTTTCTTTTTTTTTCCTCTCTAAAACCAGGGACAATGAGAAGATTGATATCTGCAATTATGCTTATTGCTTAGATGAAAACTGCATTTGCAAATCCTCAAGTGAGAATGCTATCATGGGTAGTTCATCAGTGACGGTACAACTTCACACGGGATACTATCATGATTGTTTCCGGGAGTTAGCAAAGGTGTACCATCTTCATCTCCTTTCATTCAAGTACATACAGATGGATATCTCGTGACAGTACACATTCCCTCCTCTTATTCCAGAGATTTACACCTCTGGATATGTTTTTTCTGCTTGGTTCTTCTGATGACGACTGCTGATGGCATGACATGACATGTGGGCAGGATTCTTTCCCTCATCTAGTCATTGCTCCAAATGCAGGCATTGCTGCGTATCCAAGCTGGTCGCCTACTCTTGTATGTTGCAAATACTCTGATCCTGGGTGATTTCTGTGAGTTTGAAACGTCTGGAGCATAAATTCTAATTGCTTTGATGTCAGGAGCTCATAAAGGAATTAAATGTTCCAGCTGTATTTTCGGATTATTGTGAAGAAGCTTGCCATCTAGCAGCTCAGTGCATAAACAGTATAACTGGCAGTTCTCTCAACATTCCGGTTCGTAGTAAAATTCTTCCTCAGTCATTCTAATAAGTGTTCAATTCGACATGGGCCTTATTCGTGTCCCAACGTTGTAGGTGCAGTTAAATCCTTTCAGGCAGCCAATGGCGGTGGAAGACACTGCACTTTTCCTTCCTTGCTATTCAAACTGCTTTTTGTTTGGAATGTCAGAATGGCGTGCCTAGGCATACATGAGCTACGCCTATGCCCTGCAGTCTACAATACTAAGTACAAATATAGTTTTAATTTATAAAGGTTTTATGAATTGTAGTTTTCTCCGAATAAGTTTCTTTTTGTCTCAATTTTTCCGGTGATGAGTTTCAATTAGTTGTATTACAAGTCTGCCGCATCTGTTGAGTTTCTTCCAAAGTCCAGCTCTATTTTTTCGACAAAAGGATCAAATTAAATTTAATGTTTTTTACATCGTTTAATTTAAATTTAAAAATAATTAAAAATTCTCTTTACCCTCTTCCTTTTTTTCCAATTTCTCTCTACAGCCACTTTTATTTTGCTTCATCACTTTTCTTCGCTGGAGTAAAGACCAGGTTTTGTTGGCTAAACAATTGTATAGTGCCAGTCTATTTGTTTGTGCGTTTTTATTTTGGAAGCTTCTGGGATTGTTCAGTTGGAAGATCAGATTATTTCAAACAGGAAAAACTGGTTCAAATGTGGGGTTAGTGGTGCATGCACTGGTTGCAACAATGGTCAGTTTTGCCAGCAGACTTTGTGATGTTTATCTGGCTTCTTCCTCCTTTTTCTGTTTTTTTATGAGACGACATAGCATAACTTGTGTACGTCTTTTATTCTATCATAATCATCAATTGATCCATACTAACTGAGAAACGAAACACATTTGGTGCATTTGGATATAGACGGTTCTGTATCTTTTAAAGCTGGTGCATCAATAGTAGTAAATGCCTGTGTGAATCCATGTTTAAGCAGTAGGTATTGAATATTTCCCTCTTACTGTCATTCCTGTGTGATTTGAAATTTTCACAAGCTCCAAGTAGATCCACCAAACTAGTATGACAGATTGACGGCAAGTAGAGCTCAGGAAATTAGTATCTGTTTGGATGGGTTTATATCAGTAAAGTTTTTGCCAGTAGAGTTTTTTTTTAGATCTTTTTTACAAAGAAATTTTCTAAAAAGTCAATTGACAGTTTGGCTATCATTTAAAAAAGAGCTTTTTTTGAAAGAACTTCATATATTAAACTGTTTGACAATATAAAAATAAAAAACAATTTTAATTTTAACTATATTTTATTTTGTAATAAAAATTATTTATGTATATAAATTTTATTTAAAATATATTAAACAATATACAAATCACAATATGTTAATTATTATATCATTTTAAACCATATAAAACATAAATAAAAATATATCTAACCAAATCTTTTACATGGATTATAATATAAATATTAAAACATATAAAAAGTCAAATAATATTATATAAATGAAAAAGATGTAATAAAGATAAAACTAGCTCAAATCTTATTTCATGAATTCCTACTCTTTATATAGAGTAGTTTGTTGTAAGAAAACAAGAAATCTATAACGGAAAAGATTTGTTAGTTGATATATAAAAAAGAGAAAAATAAAATAGAGAGTTGATAAAAAAATAGTAGATTTGGACTGAAGAAAGTGGACTAGACTATTAGTCCAGAACTATTATCTCAAGCCCAAAACTAAACAAATCCCTTTGACGCATCGTATTTTTCCTTCTAGGTTTCATTTCACTCTCCAGTTCTCTTCACACGCCATCGCAAGCTCGAGGTTGGTTGACACGTCACCGTAAGTTGGGCAGTAGATGTTGTCGACGTCGAGCTTGAGTATTAGATCTTGAAAGGAAGATTTTGGTAGAGCCTTGGTGAAGATGTCTGCTAGTTGCGCGTTGCTGGAGATGGGAAGAAGGTGGATGATGCCTTTCTGGAGCTTTTCACGAACAATATGGCAATCGATCTCGATGTGCTTTTTTCATTCGTGAAAGATAGAATTTTCTGCGATGTGTATGGCCGAAAGGTTGTCGCAGTAGAGATACGCTGGTTGGAGATGGTTGATCCCGATGTCTTGAAAGAGATAGAACAATCATTGGAGTTCGAAAGTTGTGGTGGTGAGGGCCCTATATTCTGCCTCAGAAGAACTTTTAGAGACGGTCGGTTGTTTCTTCGATTTCCATGAGATCAAGGAAGATATGAGAAAAACACAGTATCTAGTGATGGATTTCTGTGAGTCGGGTCCCCAGTCATAATCAGAGAAAGCACAGAGCTTGAGTGGTGAGTCTCGGCGGAAGAAAAACCCTTGACCCAAAGATTTCTTCAAATATCGAAGGATTCGATGCGCTCCTTGAAGGTGAGAATTTGTTGGTGCAGTCATAAATTGTGAAAGTTGTTGAACGGCGAAGGAAATATCGGGTCTTATGGTGTTCAAGTAAAGGAGCTTTCCAATTAAGCAGCGGAAGGAAGAGGGGTCAGCGATGTAGTCTCCAGATGAGGATAATCGAAGATCTGAAGCCATAGGAGTGGCGGATGATTTTGAGAGCAGAAATTCAGTGTCTTGAAGTAAGTCAATTGTATATTTGTATTGACTTCGATTTATACCAATAGAGGATTTTGCTAATTCAAGTCCTAAAAAATATTTTGCAGGGCCGAGATCTTTGATTTTGAAGGTATCATCAAGGAATTTTTTGGTGGCTTGTATGAACTGCAAATTATTACTGGCTAGTAGCACATCGTCAACATAAACAAGTAAGATGATGAAGTGTTTACGTTCTGTCCTTTTGAACATGAAGTGATCTGATTGTGACTGAGCAAAGCCAGTAGAAAGGAGAGCAGATGTTAATTAGGAGTGCCATTAGCGGCTTGCTTGTTTCAAACCATAGACGCTTTTTTTGAGATGGCAAACAAGATCTGCACGTGGAAGAGCTAAGCCTGGAGGAGTCTTCATGTACACTTCCTCAAGTAAGTCACCATGTAGAAATGCGTTATTTATGTCTAGCTAATGCAGTAACCAGTCTTTCTATGCTACTAATGCCAATAGAACTCTGATTGTTATCATTTTTACCACAGGAGAGAACGTGTCTGTATAATCTAAGCCTTCTTCCTGAGTAAAGCCTTTAGCTACTATACGGCTTTTGCACCTTTGGAGACTTCCGACTGCATTGAACTTCAGTCTGTGGACCCATTTCCAGTTAATTGCTACTTTCCCTAGAGGCAAGGGTTTAAGTTCCTAAGTGCTATTGTCTTCTAAGGCTTTTAGTTCTATTTGCATTGCATCTCTCCATTCTGGATATTGGACTACTTGCTTATAAGTAGTGGGCTCTTTGAGTGAAGAAAGTCTAGTGGAAAAAACACGATGTTGAGGAGATAGGTGATCATAAGATAGAACGGAGGAGAGGGTGCGAGGTGAAGTGTGTGAAATGGTGGGGCAGAATTAATCTTTGAGGTGTGATGGAGGTTTGGATTGTCTTGTGGAGCAGCGTAGCAATGGATTTGGGTCAGGTTGAGTTGGAGAAGTAGGTGAAATGATAGGTTGTGTAGGTAAAGATTGCTGGTTTGATGAAATTGATGGGATGAAATCATCAGAGAGTGAAGTTGATTGAATGGGTAGTATAGGTGAAGGTAGGTCTGGGATGATAGATGAGGTAAGGTAAGGAAACATAGTTCATAAAATTGAATGTCTCTAGTCATCAAATATTGGTTTGAGCTGAGGTCATAAACCTTGTAGCCTTTAGTACCTATAGAAAAACCAACAAAGATACATTTCCTTGCCCTTGCATCAAATTTTCCTCTATTTGCTTCTTTGGTGGAAGTAAAACAAAGGCAACTGAACACCTTTAGATCTGTTAAATCTGGATTAGTACCAAATAAAACCGAATATGGAGATTGGTTAGACAATAAAGGTGAAGGAATTCGGTTGATTAAGTAAACAACATGAATTACACAATCTGTCCAGAACTTTGTAGGTATGTTGGCTTGCATTTTTAGAGCTCTTGCTATATTCAAAATGTGTTGATGCTTCCTTTCAACTTTTTCATTCTGTTGTGGTATTTCAACACATGTAGTTTCATACAAAATTCCTTTTTCTTTGTAAAAATCTCTCATGCAGAATTTTATATCATTATCATTGCGAATGCGTTTAACATGTTTCTCAAATTGTCTTTCAACATAAGAACATAATCCTTTTATTAGATCTCTAGTCTCGAATTTGTGTCTCATCATGTATATCCATGTCATTCTGCTATGGTCATCCACAATAATTAGAAAGAACTTATAAGCAAGAATAGAGGGAGTATGATAAGGACCCCAGATGTTAATATGTATCAAATCAAAACAAGCTTTTGCAATTGAAACACTAGGATGAAAAGGTAATCTTCTTTGTTTAGCAAAATGGCAAATATCACATTGATCTATGTTTTGAAAAACAACAGCAGAATCTATTCTAGACAAAGTGTGCAGTCTTTGATTAGAAATATGCCTTAGTCTTTTGTGCCATAGATTTTCTTGAGGTGAGGAAACATGATAGAGAAGAGAGGTGTGAGCTGGGATTGATGTAGATAGGTGATAGAGACCGTTGACTTGTTCAGCAAAACCAATCATCTTAATAGTTTTGGTGTCCTGAATTTCACTTGAATGAGGTGTAAAAATCAGTTGACATGGATAAGAACTAGTAAGCTTGCTAATAAAGATTAAGTTGAAAGAAAAAATAGGCACAAAAAGCACATTGGTAAGAGTGATTGAAGAAATATTGACTGTCCCAATATGTGTGACAGGGTGACCGCGCATCGTAACACTAGTCAAAATTAAAATAACTAGACTACTACTGTAGCAGTGGCGAGTCTAGGTCGATCCCACAGAGA
>JANVCQ010000003.1:13415332-13430270 GCA_025531925.1 Erythroxylum plowmanianum | reverse complement strand
AGGTGAACCTGGGGTCTCTATCTGAAACTATAGAGCTTGGAATCCCATGAAGTCTGATTATTTCATCTACATATTTCCTGACCAAAACATTCAAAGAATCTATCTGCTTAATTGGCAAGAAGTGTGCGGACTTGGTTAGCCTATCCATAATCACGCATATTGCATCATGTTTCTTGCTAGTCCTTGGCAATCCTATCAAGAAATCCATCATAATTTTCTCCCATTTTCATTATGGAATCGGCAGAGGTTTAAGTTTACCTGAAGGTGCCTGGTGTTCAGCTTTAACTTACTGACACACTAAGCATCTTTTAGCATATTTTGCAACTTCTTTCTTCATTCCTTTTCACCAGAAATGCTCTTTTAAATCTCTATACATTCTCGTACTTCCTGGGTGCATAGCATAAGGCGTGTTGTGTGCCTCATATAGAATCTCTTCTTTCAATTCCAACATATCTACAATACACAGTCTATTACCTACCACCATCAATCCATCTTCTCTAATCTCTATTCTAGAAGGTTTACCACTTTTAATCTCTTCTCTAAGCCTGCTCAAATACTCATCTTGTTCTTGCAACTCCTTAATCTTTTCATTCAATACTGGTCTCACTCTAAAATTAGCCAGTACACAACCAAATTCGGTTTGTCTCAATGTCACTTTAAGTCTGGCTAATTTCTTCAACAAAGGAAGGTATACTGTCTCCACACGTGCCATAGTGGACTTCCTACTCAGTGCATTCGCTATTACATTAGCTTTTCCTGGATGGTAGTCTATCATCAAATCATAATCTTTCAACAATTCTAACCACCTTCTTTGTCTCAAATTCAACTCCTTTTAGCTCATCATATATTTAAGAGTCTTATGGTCTATAAATGCCCTGGTGGTGTCTTCATAGAAGTAATGTCTCCAAATCTTCAATGCAAAAATTATGGCCACTAACTCCAAGTCACGCATAAGATAATTCATCTCATAAAGCTTTAATTGCCTGGAAGCGTAAATAATCACTTTATCACCTTGCATCAACAAATAGCCCAATCCCTTCCTTGAGGTATCACTATACACTGTATATCCGTCACTATCCGAAGGCAAAGTCAAAACTGGTGCAGTTGTAAGTCTGTTCTTCAATTCCTCAAAAATGCTCTGGCATTCCTCTATCCACACAAATTTCTGATTCTTTCTTGTCAATTTGGAAAGTGGAGTTGCTATTATAGAAAAGCTCTCCACAAACTTTCTATAATACCCAGCCAATCCCAAGAAACTTCTCACTTTAGCTACATTCTTAGGTGTTTCCTATTTCACAACCACTTTTATCTTCCTCGGATCCACGTGCACTCCTTGCTCTGAAGTCACATGTCCAAGAAATGTCACTTCTTTCAGCCAAAATTCACATTTATCGAATTTGGCATACAACTCATTCTTCCTCAATGTATTTAAAGAAATTCTTAAATGTTCTGCATACTCCTTATCACTCTTAGAATATACCAGAATATCATTAATAAAGATAATAACAAATTAGTCTAAGAAAGGCTTAAAGACTCTATTCATCAAATCATGAAAGTTGCGGGTGCATTCGTCAATCCAAAAGGCATGACGAAAAACTCAAAATGGCCATACCATGTTCTAAAAGCAGTCTTTGACACATCTGATTCCTTTATCCTCAACTGATGGTAACTCGGTCCCAAATCTATCTTCGAAATGATCCTTTTCTCTTGTAACTGATCAAACAAGTCATCTATGCGTGGAAGCGGATATCTATTCTTAATGGTGACATGGTTAAGCTTCCTATAATCTACACACATTCGCAATGATCCGTCTTTCTTGTTCACAAAAAGGATCGGAGCTTCCCAAGGTGAAGAGTTCGGCCTAATATAGCCTTTCTCCAACAAATCTTCCAATTGCTCCTTAAGCTCCTTCAATTCTGCCAGATCCATTCTATAAGGCAGAACCGAAATTGACGTTGTGCCTAGAAGAAGCTCAATGAAAAATTCAATTTTTCTAAGTAGCGGTAATCTTGGTAACTCCTCGGGAAAAACATCCAAAACTTTCATGACCACTGGTATAACTTCTAACTTCCCTTATCTGCCTTCGTGTCTACCACATAGGCCAAAAATTCCTCACATCCTTTTCTCATCATTTTCTGTGCTGTCATAGTCAAAACGACTCTAGACGGACTTGCCTTTCTGTCCCCCATAAACACCACCTTTCTATTGTTGCCCATTTCAAACTCTACTATCTTCCGTTTACAATCCAAGTTGGCATTATACTTCTCTAAGGTATCCATACCCAATATAACATCTAATCCTCCCATCTTCAATGGCATTAGATTCACCATTTATGGTTCTCCTCTATTATGTATCTCATAGTTTCTATAAATTTGACTAATGACAATATACTGGCCGATTGGAGTACTCACAATCAAAGCAGTATCCAACAGGCTCAAATTTTTATTGTAAATAGTTCTACCCGATGAAACAAAAGAGTGGGTAGAGCCCAAATCAATTAAAATAACATCAACATCAAATAGTTTAACCACACCAATTACAACTTCTGTAGCGGTCTTGTCCTATCGTGTCATTGCAAACACTCTAACTGGTGCTTGCTCCCTTGATCTTTTTGGAGGACTCACCCTCCTAACTGCAACAGAGCTGCCCACTTTAGTTATAGTCTTGTGCCCCACTGCCTCAGTTCTCTTCAAAGCTTGCATCTGTGTTCCCTTTCTTCTTGCATACCGCGGACCCTCTCCACATTTGAAATAAGCTCCAGTCATCCTATAGCATTCTCCTCTATGAAACTTGCCGCAATGATCGCACTTAGGTAAAGAAGACTTATCCTCTTCTCCTCTTCTACTACCTCTCGTCATTGAGGCTTGATGAGAAATAGTAGAAGTCCTTATCAGCTTTGACCTGCTTGCCCCACTACTCCTCTCCTCAGACTGCACACGGAAAGTCATGGTACTCCTTTCAGGCATATAAGTACCACCTCCCCTCTTGACCTATTCTCTCCCCTTTCTCTTTTTGCTTACGATGCTCTTTATGTTCTCAATGTTTTCAACCCTCAGAGCCGCCTCAACCAGCTGTTGAAAATCATAGAAATTCTGCACCACCACTTTCTCTCTTATGGTTAGGTGAAGCCCTAATTCGAACCTACGATATTTAACTTCCTCACTCATTATTAACTCAGCTACATATCGGGCCAATTGTGTAAATTGGTGCTCATATTCGCTCACCGTCATTTCCCTCTGGGTGAGACTCAGAAATTCTCTATGTTTCTGTTGAATATACACCTTAAACAGGTACTTCTTCTTAAACACTGCTAAGAAATCCTTACATGCGAGCATTGGCGGTATTATTTGACTCCCTGGCACACTCTCCCACCAATGCAGAACATTCCTCTGAAGTAGGCTAGCAGCATACACAACCTTCTCCTCATCCTCACAATCCATCTGATCTCGTATCTTCTCGGTCTTTCTCATCCAAGTCTCGGCTTCTTTTGGATCCGTTGTCCCATAAAAATCCACTGTTCCATACTTCCTAAGCTTGTCAAGCTGCTTTCCTTTCTTAACTGGGGTCGGAATAGAAGATTGCGGCATCTGGCCCATGGCCTGAGCAAATGCCTAAAACATCCTCGGATCTAATGGAACAAGCACTTGCTCCTGCGAGAGAGGAGACTCTCGCGTTTGTGGTCCATCGGGCTCACTACTGGGCCTTATAGAAGTCTCAACATTTCTTGGGACTACAGACTCATCAGTACTCTCCTCCCTTGGTGGAGAGTCAGGTGCAATCGATCCTTGCAATACTCCTCGTGTCCTTCTACGAGATGACATCTTACTCCTTCAATGTAAACACTAACTATTAGTTTACATTTTATTTTAGTCTTAATTCCTACATGTATGCATGACATGCATGCCACTTAATGCAATTCAATCAATTCACAATGCAACAAGTAATCACATATCATAATAGTTCATCCTACTATGCATTCTAAGCCTAGGAAAAACCTACGCTTTGATATCAAACAATGCTGGACCCCGCTTCTGGAGCCTAACGTTCGGAGTCACTAAACTGGAACAGTACTTGCTCTTGACCATGTTGAACTTATTTAGAGACAAATGATATAACTTTCTCTGTAGA
Organism: Erythroxylum plowmanianum; assembly: GCA_025531925.1. Taxonomy (NCBI): domain Eukaryota; kingdom Viridiplantae; phylum Streptophyta; class Magnoliopsida; order Malpighiales; family Erythroxylaceae; genus Erythroxylum; species Erythroxylum plowmanianum. Next base: position 13,426,142 of record JANVCQ010000003.1, on the reverse strand, counting down.
TGTTGGATTAAAATGTTCCTTGGATAGTTTGAAAGAAGACTTCGAGATCTACAACTTCATGAAGACCTTGAAGACAAATTCTATTGTCTAAAGGCCAAAAAATGAGCAGACGATAGGATCAGACGAAACCAATCGAAAAGTCAGACGAATTGAAAATATAGACAAAATGGAAAAATTGCCATAACTTTCCCTACATACTGGATTAAGGTGTTCTATGGATGGTTTGAAAAAGGTCTTCAAAATCAACAACTTTCACGAAGACTTTGAAGACTAATTCTATCATCTGAAGGGTCAAAAATAGAGCATAAAATAGGATCAGACGAAACTAAATGAAAAAGTAGACGAATTGAAAAAGCAGAAAAATTGGAAAAATTGCCATAACTTTCCCTACAGATATTGGATTAATGTGTTCTTTGGATTGTTTGAAAGAGGACTTCAAGATCTACAACTTTATGAAGATCTCAAAGATAGATTATGTCATCTAAAGGGTCAAATTTGGACCAGAAGATGTTTTAGTCAACATAAGAAGAAGCAGAAAGTCGACCTAAGAAGAAGCAGATGGTCAACTTAAGACAAAGCAAAGTCAACTTAAGACGAAGCAGAGTAAACTTAAGAACGAAGTAAAGTCAACTTAGGACGAAGTGACTCTTAAGACGAAGCAGAGTCAACTTAAGACGAAGCAAAGTCAACTTAAGACGAAGCAGAATCAACTTAAGACAAAGCAAAGTCAACTTAAGAAGAAGTGACTCTTAAGACGAAGCAGAGTCAACTTCAGACGAAACAAAGTTAACTTAAGAAGAAGTAACTCTTAAGACGAAGCAAAGTCAACTTAAGATGAAGTGACTCTTAAGATGAAACAGAGTTAACTTAAGACGAAGCAAAGTCATCTTAAGATGAAGTGACTCTTAAGACGAAGCAGATTACTCTCCTGAGCATCTCTACTCATAAAAATCATAACTTTCGACTTCGATGTCCAAAAATTTCATACTATATATCATTGGAAAGCTAGAAAGATAAGCTACAACTTTTCAGAAGACAACTTTAACTAATTTTGCCTCAATTAGTCCACTTTTTCCCCTGAAATCGGCACACAATTTTTACACCTAGAAAAGACTTGGATTTTGAAATGTACAACTACAAAAGAAACATGCGCATACACCTGTGGAACTTTTCAGTTCTAACTCATTTGCCAATTCAAAAGAAATTCATACATAACTTTAATACATAATTAACATTCTAAACAAAAACTTTACACATAATTCAACATACATAGGATGCTCAATATTTAACATGCTTATAAAACTATCCAAAAGTGATCGAACTAACTTAGTTGCACAAGTTTCTAATATCTTGGAGTTTTCGATACCTTGCAAAGATTGCTAACCTTTTTTTTCTACACCTGAGGAGGGAATAGTGGGGTGAGCTACACAGCTCGGTAGCTAATACATTTATAACCATTGACAATTGACCACTAGTTCCAGCATATGTATATATATATATATATGCATATATTCAATAATTCCAGCACTCTTCAATTTAGATTAACATTCATAGCACATAACATTCAAATGCATTATACATGACAAATTAAAGATGCAATGCACAACGAATGGCTCGAAAGTTCTATGAAAATATAATGGAGAAATCGGAGTTTACCCCATGAATAGAATGAGTCCAATTTCGGAGCTCATATGCAACAAGCGGGCAATCGGGAGAATGCTATTGTCAACGTGCACGTGACGAACAGAATGGCTCCACTCTCACCCAAACAAAGGCACATATTCATTTTCTCATATGCTCATACTTTTATCCTTTGTCTTCATTTTTAATTAATGCAAAAATCATGACCTCTTTTGAGGTAAAACATAGTCATATTTAATCACGCATTTTCCAACATTTACAAAAAAGTCAATTTTAACAAATCAATTTCAACATACACATATAGGCAAGAATTTGCCCAATTACACTATAACCATAAATATGTTACCTACTTAATTAGCTTGTGAAGTCCAAGTCAAGCTTGTCTTTCCTCTTATTCTTGGGTAGGATTCCCTTGGTTTCCTACAATAACCAAGATTCCATTTAAAAGAAGATTCCAATAAAATTCATAAACTCCAATAAAATTCATAAACTTCAAAAAAATCGCAAAATTTTAACAAACACAATTTGAACTCAAATCTAACATACCCATAACCCATCTAGGATAGAAAGCCTAAGACCTAGTTTAGAAACCCTAAAATCAATTGGGTTCTCCTAATCCATCTTCTTCCAACACGAAATTTTCATTCTCTACACAAACCCTTTTTCCTCTCTAATTCCTTCATCCACAACACAACTCATTCCTTTAATAAAGAAATAAGAAAAGATGGTTAACCTACCTTAACAACCTTGATTTCTCTTCTTTTATTCTTTCACTGAAACCTCTCTTTGTCTCTTATATTTTCATTTTTAACACTCCTCCCCCTTTAATTCACGTTTTCCCCTTCTTAACAAGCAAGAAAACATATTCTTCTTCTATTTCTACCCTCAATGAGTCTAAAAAGTCTATTTTACCCTTCCCTATAAGCTTATGTTCTTTTATGCTTAAGTGATCTCCCAAAAATGTCCTTGAACATCCTTATTACATTAACACTTTAATTCCACATACCCATTCAATAAATCCCACTAACTTTGACATAGTTATAGCTCTAAAATTAAATATATCAAAACTTCAAAATTATTTTTAAATCATGCTTAACCTAAAGAAAAAAATTTCAGGGTCCAACACGGTAAGTATGAGAAGGACATGTTGGAGCTTAAAATCACTTTCACATAATTCATGCTGAGACAAGGAGTTGAATCGAGAGAAACTATTTCCATCACTCCAAAACACACAAATTGTAGCAAGAAAATTGTGTAGGAGAGGGATGAAAATGTGATTCCCACAAGGCTGAGCATAATAGAGTTTCTAATGTTTGACGGTGAGCTAAACAAACTCTCGTTATATAGTTGTGAGCAATTTTTTCAACTGGATCAAACTCCGGAGAAGGTAAAGATACACTTGGTGATCCTCTACATGGATGAACAAGCTCAAAAGTGGTATAGTATCTACTTAAGGAAATGATATAAACCAGAAGTGGTGGATTGAAAGATTCACGAGCGTACTCAAACATCATTTTGATGCAGAAATTTTCTATGACCTAGTAAGAGACTTTGTAGTGTTAAAATAGAAGGTTCAATGATGGAGTACTGCGCCAAATTTGACCATTACTCAAATCAGTTATCATTATTGGAGGTGTATTTAATTGGGTTCTTTCTTAAGGTTCTCAAGCTAGAAGTGGAAGTAACTGTAAAGTTGCATGAACCCTCTTACGTCATGTGTGTATGCTGGCAAGGAGACAAGAAGCTATAATGATGGTGAAGGGGGATATGTTTTTCTTTTAAGGGAACACATTAAAGAGCATAAGCTTTGGGGTACGTCGTAGCTTAGTTCCAAGAATGGAACTAACATTAAACACAAATAAAAGTTTAACATCAGATGGAATATTACCTACTTTGATAGCTTCAATGTGTTTGACAACAACAAATTCATTCAAAACTGCAAACACACGTTAGGAGCATGGAATTTATTGATAAAAGGGACCAAGGACTCTGTCTTTGGTGTGATGAATAATACATCCCAAGCCATAAATGTAAGAAGAAGTACAATTGTATATGGTCATGGGAGACAAAGACTTGGTAGAAGTAGTAACAAAGGGAGATAATGAAAGATGTGAAGAAGAATAGATAGAAGTTGACTGCCCAAATGTATCCATACAATCGATGATGGTTTGACTTTTGTTTTAAGGAGTGCTACAAAATTAGGTTTATTCAAAGAAATAAGATCTCCAATGGAAGTTTGTTTGGTAGGGCTACGAAAATTCATTCAGGAGTTGAGGTGGAGGCTTTTTTCTTCCTTGGTTTCCTTCCCCCTTTTAGTTTACTAGTACCAAGCACAATTTGGAGGATTAAATTAACAAGGCTGCCTTCATTAGGATGAACTTGTAATGAGTTGTTATGAGATTGAGTTGTAGATGCTTCATGAATTGATCCTTCACAATCCAAAGAACTGGTGATGCATGTAGTAGAAGTGATTAAACCCCTATTAGTTTCATATTCAATTTTAGGAGGGCTAGCAAGGATTTTTGTAGTTCCATTTGCACCAGGGGGTTCTATTTTTCTTTATTAAGAGTGTATAAATCCAGATTTGCCACAATACTAGTATTAATATTTGAGACCCCAGTTGATTCATTTGTTTTAGGGATACATGTCTGCATTAGTTCCTTTCTTTTTGGTTTCCATAAGTAGGAAACCTTGAGTTTGTGTTCGAATAGATGATTGTCCTGATTTAGCCTCATTATTCTCACAAATTCAAGTAATTCTGCATCTATTTAAACCTCTATACACACCTTAACATGTCCAATTATTTATAGGTTTGTGGTGTGTTCATCTAGGTTGATAGGATTACCCAGTGCACTAGCAAGGTAGCTGATTCCTTCCCTAGACCATTATTTTGAGGGAACTCCATGGACGTTGGCCCAAATGGTGAAGGTTCGAAGAGCCTTCTTGTCTAGTTTAATTATAGGATACCATCTGATCAATATAAGAGGTCTATCATAAACATGTCAAGGACTAAGTTCTTGCACTTTCTAAGTGTTTTCTTCCTAGGTAAACTTGAAAGTAAACATATCATATTCATTTATAAGTACCTTTTGTAACCTAAATTTCTTCCAAGAGTTTAGGGCCTGCTGTTGAACTACAAGGAATGCAAGTCATTTTTTTCTAAGAAATAACCCATTAGAGTAGGGCTTCACTTCTTAACACCCAGCTGGAGTACCTTAATAGGAGGTTTAATAGGTTCCTTAGGGTCAGTAGGCATATACCTTAGTGAACCAAAATTTTTAGGATCTCCCACAACTTTGCTCTAAGTAGTCTTAGTATGAGTTTCTTGTTGATCTTTTGTTTAAGAATTTCTTCCATTAACAAGCTCGAAATTGTTTTCCTAATTGGTGTTATTTATCTCTATTTTTGCCACAAGGGAATGAGATGGGAGTGGGGGTAAGGCAAGGTTCGATGCAAGAGATGGTGGGAGCATAATGGAATGAGGGATAGAAGGAAGTGAAGTGTCTGTCATAATTTACCTATAATTATAAAAAATTGATAGAGGGTGAGAGGCTGGAATAGAAGCGAATAGGTGGGTTACTAAAACTAGGAACAAATAGGGTTTAGCAAGGGTATAGGGTAGGGTTAGGTAAGAAGAAGGTTTTTAGAAAAAGGTGAGAGCATTTTTTTTAGAGAGAGGTTTCTATGTAGACACAAGCATTTTGATTTTAACTTAAGTTAGGTTCTTTTTATTTGGATCACAAAACCATAGTATTGTATCATACCAGTTTGTAAGATCCTACAATAAGAATGTTTCTATGACTTTATAATTTTTAAATAAAAAGTGCAATTTAAATCTTAATATTTTCATCAGAGTTTAACTTGAGCCTTAACATTTTAGAACGACCAATTTTAGTCTTAACATTTTGAAAATTTTCAAAATAAATCCTAAAGGATGAAAAATTTAACGAACTTAAGCATTTTTCAGTTAAATGATGTGGCACTTTTTATTATTAATAATTTTAATTTTTTTAAAAAATTCATATAGGCTTCATTATGCCACATGGGAATGAAGCCACTAATGAATTTTAAAAATAATAAAAATATCATATCGATATTAATGTTACATATAACTAACAGAAATTGAACTTTGTTAAAAAAAAATTGTCTACTTAAGATTTATTTTGAATGTTTTGAAAATGTTATGATTGAAATTGGGAGTTCTAAATGTTAGAGCTCAAGTTAGATTATGATGAAAATGTTAAGATTCAAATTGTACTTTTAACCTAATCCATAAAGTAAATATATTCAAAATATGAAAAATTTAATATAATTTAACTACTAAAAAAGAAGATACTGATAAATCAAAATTAAGAAATCAATAGTTCAAGTTTTCAAATAGATTTCATCCTTGAGATATTGTGCAAGAAAAAACTCAAAATGCAACTATAAGTTATATAAAAATATACATTAAACACAATTTACTAATAATATGAAACACATTTGGAAAAAAATTTGTAAAATTTAAATGAATGATTAGTTAAAAATTTAATATGTGAATTTTATACATTACTTCTAGTAGTGACATATGAATGTATCTCGGGTCAATATAACGTAGACATGCTTTTTATTAGCATATAATATATCTAAAAATAGGAACCCATTATTGCTTTGTTTTGATATAGATATATATACAAATATATCTAAAGCCTCCAATGCTCCATATAGATATTGGAAATGAACTTGGAAGATTCCACTTTCACTCACAAGTTTAATAGGATTTAAGCAATTAATGATAGTACTTAATGTCATCTTTATTAAAAAAATATTATTTTATTAAAATAATAATATGTTATTTATTGACAATAAAAGGAAATACTTGATGAGTTTAAAAGGTGTGACCTTTCAAATGATAACTTTTAAAGAATAGGTAATGAAAATATCTATAAATAATAGATAATGATCAATTGAAATGATTGATGATAATCTTTTGAAAGACATAAATATACAAAGAGATATTTTCAACGACGAAGAAAAGAGTTTCTTATTAAGAGTCCTTTAACCAATAGAATAACAATCAAATTCAAGCAAGCGATTTGATTCATTAATGGTGCCTATAAGATGAAAGATCATGTATATATATTTATGTGATATATTTTCCTACAATTGGTATTAGAGCAATAGTGTATATATATCAAGAAGAATTTTAAAAATTGAACTAATTTCATTGATGAGTTATTAGACAATTGTTTAATTTTCTTCACTTTATTAATAAAGTGATTTAATGATAAATGGATTCTAATAATTAACGTTTATAATAGATAATCCATATGTTGAATTTAAATTAGATTATCTTATTATACTAAGAATAAGATCTCTTATGTCCTGTCTGTCACATACTACTTTTTTCTAGTCTCATAATCCATTTATTGATGAATTATTGTTTATCAATAATTCATTTATTGAATTAGAATAATTCAATTTTTACAAGATGTGGTTCTTAAATTAGGACATTTGTGCATAATTAATTTATAAATATTTGGCATAATCATATTTGTATAAGATTGATGTTTTATCCTATTTGAGTTCCTATCGTAGATGACAGTTTGTTATGAAGTAATAACTTAATATGATATGAAAACAAATACAAATCCATATAATATAAATACTATATAAATTACAAAGCAAACACTATACAGACTAATATCCAACAGAATTGTAGACATAAACAATAATCCCAAACATCATACAAATTAAAATGATTGTATGAGATATGATTAAGATTTGTTCCTGCTCAAGATGGCCATTTAAAACTTATATTTTATTATAAACAAAACACATAGTGGAGATTAATGTCTAACAAACATGAACACATCTTTAGTAATCCTAGTTTCTCTATTAATGTTCCTGTTCTTCTAAGAGTGACAAATTAAAAATTATGTTTCCATATATAATGTAAAGCCACCATTGGACAACAAAATATAGGCATGCACAACACAAATTAGAGAAAACCCGAAACCTATCCACAAGAGTAGAAATGCTGGAAACAAAATCTAATCAAACAATAGAAACTTAATTAGATTCCATAACATTACAAAATTGTTTATGGTATTTCTAAGCCTAAATAAAAGGAACTAAAAGATGGTCTAGATCCTTATTCCCAATGGCAAGTCATGCACTAATGAGCAATGATGAAGATAATGGAATGGAGAGTCTCTTTGAGACTCCACCGTGGTTAATGCCTACAATGGATGGAGGACTTGCTACCATTACATCTCCCTTCTATTTGCTACCACTCCTTCTCGTCACCATCACTTAAGAAAGTGAAAACATACTATTGCCATTACGAAGTTTTCATAGTCATTGTGTTTGGTTGCACAGTGAATGGGTTATGGTTGGAGGGAAAAAAGGTGTCCTCCCATAGGTCAACATATGCAGAAGATGAATGGGTGACTGCTTTCTCTTGCTTGTGCCATTGATTCCATTGTTACACTTGGAGGAGACAACTGAGGTTGAAAGTGTGTGAGGTTACACACCAAGGCCATATTATGTGACACATTTTAGCTTATTATTCAAAAGTGTTGAATATTAATTTTCATCGAATTCATTTCAATAAAATGGTAGTAATGAGAATCCTTATTTTATTTTAAATTCTAGCATAAAGAAATCATGTGAATTTCATAAAGGCACAATTGAATCAATATCATATCTGAGACAAACTAAACGTTACATGTTATATTGGTGAATAACATGATACAAGGCCTCATCTTTATTGGTTATCAATTGTTCTCCATTCCTATGAGAAAAAAAATGAAGCGCTTTGAAAAATGCTCATGCCCCAACACATAGATTTGTTAATTAGAGTGTTCAATACCTCATCGAATCATATTAACACATATAGTCGGATGATGCAAACTTTCTTTAAGGAGCATAGGAGAAAAGAATTGTTTAGATGTTTGAGTTTTAGTAGCCTATCAAAGGACATTATAAAGATCATAATGGACATGAATTTCAATGATTCATTTAAAGAACTAATTAAATCAATTCCCCATAGAATTCTTCAAATTTCATATTCGTAGGATTCATCAAATTTTATAATTTTATTCAAAAGTGTTAATCAATTTTTTCAATGTTTAAAGATACTTACATACCATTAGTTGTTTGTAACAACTGTTAAATTTTTAATATTATGTGTCTATTGAAGTGCATTGTTCTTTCAATTTTGATTGTTTCATATGTACATGTTATACACATCATACTTGAGATATTTGTAAATAAACATACATAAATAGAATTATTGATTGTTTATCAACTATTATATAGATGATGATTGGAAACTTAGAGGCCTTTTGTTTCCATAGATAATTGTGAAAATAATTAAAGTTTCTATTTAGGAGATTGCATCAAATTCACCGAAATTGATAACATTCACATATTAAATGTGTTATTGTGGACATATTTGTTTAAGAAAAATGACTATTGTATATAAAATTTTATTTTATAGAATTCATTAGAGGTGAAAATTTTAATTGTCATAATTTAGAAAATTGGAATTATGAAAATCCAATATATATTGGAAGAGAAATGGACTCTTATCTCATTACATGAAATTACGATATTCTTTAAGAAGGACACTAATTGTGAAGTATACGACTGATGTAAAAGAGGAAAATTTTGGCTTATATAAATATATAATGATGTTATGCTAGAGATTAAGAGCTATGACCATACCATAGACATATAGTTCACAGGGGATGTTATAGTGGCATCCTAGTGACTATATTATGATCACTCACTATTATATTTGACATATATATATGCATCGTAATAAATAAATAAATAAATGATGAGTATGTGAAGCTAATGTCAAACATAGTAAACCAAGGGATATTAGTCATATTTTATCTTTTATAAAGCTAACATAAGTTGTTACAAAGTTTGCCTTCATGTTAGGAGTATATGAAAATGGACTTAAACTATAATATGAATATCAAAATAATATAAGATAATATGAGGCACCTATTGATAATCATCTTACAGCTTTTGAGCTACATATTAAGGCATATAGGGTTAAGTTATGCTCACACGGAATGAAAAACTAAGAAGAGGAAGTACTATGATAAGTTTAAGTGAAAAGTGGAAGGAAAGCCTTCCATAGTTCTTAGGATTCCAAGAAGGACTAAGTACAACTAAATTGGAAAAGAAAGAGAACCTCCAAGAGAGAAAACAAGTATTGCTTATGTCATGTTTTTTTTTTGGTGAAAAGATGGGGCAACTTATGTCATATTTTAGTTAGCCTTAAATGCATAATAATTTCCACATCGATGGAAAGGATAACTTTTTTTATAATTATAGTAGTCATGGTTTCATGTTGGATGGATTTACAATATTAGATGTTGTTTATTAAACAAACAAAGTTAGATTTTTTTGTTTAACAACATTATCTAGTTTTTTATAATATCTATGTCAATTTATGGCATTTTATACTTTGGTCACATTAAATAAAATCAATTATTGGTCAAGCATATTTTGTTTAGAAGACCTAGATAAAGTAGCTTGATCTACTTATAAACATTTACCAGCTAACAAATAGCACAAAAACCATTAAGCGTGGGAAAAAGAGCTACTAAGCTATCACAAGTAACTTATTAAGATATTTGTGGCTAAACATGTTGGAACCCAATTTGTGAGTGAAATTTTAGAAATATAAAAATTAAGAAAGAAGTATGTTTGTAATAAATTATGTAAAAGATGTGATTATGTTTTAAGAAAATTTGATGAGAAAAAGAATTGATGGATTTTGATGACTTTGAGAGAAAGTTTGGGGATTTTGATTTTTGGAGACTTCAAGCTTGTTTTTGAGTAGATTTAAAGGAAGAAGGATGAAAGAAGGTGGAAGCTTCCTCTAAAGCCCTCTAAATCCGAAAATTTAGAAGAGGAAGGTAAGAGGAATTTTTCAACTTTGTGTTTTTAATGAATCCTTGGTTTAGAAACCTTAGAAAAGATATGGGTTTGTTGATTATAAACTCAATTTTTGGAAATTTCATGATTAATTAATTTAATTTTGGATTTATGTAAGTTAAGGTTTAGGCCAATTTTAGTAAAGTTGGGGTTTTTAAAAATTGGAGATTTAGATAGTTTGAATATGTGAGGAATTGATGTTTCCTAAGCTCAATTTGAGTAATTATGA
>JANVCQ010000003.1:13401786-13415232 GCA_025531925.1 Erythroxylum plowmanianum | reverse complement strand
TAATTTTATGTGATGGGTGATTTTATGTGTTTGCATTCATGTTTATGAAAAACGGGAGAAAATTGAGAAATGACAAAGTGAATTTTATTATGAAAAGTTTGAAAAAAAATGGAAAGGTTTGAGGAAAATATTTGAAAAGTTGCAAAGTTTGAAACATAAGCCTTTTGGCAAAAGTTTATGAAAAATGATTCTTTTTGCTTATTTTTTAATTTATAAATGTGTTATCCACTGAACCGTCGAGCTCACCCCCCCTTTCATCCCCATCTCTAGGTTTCGAGCAAGAGATCGTATGAAAGACGATCAAGACATCCGTTCGATGTTTGCATGTGTTTGTATTTTGTGTACCTTGGATCATGGATGTTGGTTATGTATATGGCTTAAATTGTCATTATAGTATGACAAGCATTTCTTTCGAAATGTATACGAATTCTGGAAATGTGTATTGAATTAAACTATGATTGGGATTGTATATGATTGTGGATTTGGCTACGGATAATTGTGTATGGTTATGCTTTATGTATGTAATTGGATATTGAATGAGGATTTTGAATATGGATTTGAGATATTGAAAGTGGTTGGGATTGAACGATGAATATTATATAATGAAAATTGTTCTGTTTATGATTAAGGATTTTGAAGTGTTTAGATATAGGAGTGCGTTTGTTTATGCTGAGATCCTGGACGGAGGGTCCAGTAGATTTTGATTGATTGTGTGATTAATTGGGGATTATAGAAGTGTGTTTTCGATACTTTGCAGGTTTGGGTTAGAATAAATGCAGCCGTTATGTTGCCGAAATTTTGATAAGATTTGGGATTTAAAAAAAATAACTTTTGAGATTTTAGATAATGTATAAGAATATGATTCAGTATTGAGATTTGTATAAGGATGAATTTCCAAAAGTGGGAATTCATTGTATTGGATTTTGCTGTAGTTCGAAATAAGATGAAAAAAAAATTTATATCGGATTTCGGATAGTTTAGTCTAGGTTTCCAACGTTATTTTGGTTCGCTAATTCTAAGATATTTTTTTCGGATGTCAGATTCAGTTTTGTTCGCTTCGTATTTGCTTCATATTCAATTTCGCTTTGTTCCGCATTGCGCTTTCGTTCGCCTTGTTTCGCTTTATGTTTCCGAGTTTCGTTTCGTCATTTTGATTCGTTATCAGCTTTGTATTTTGTTTCCGCATTTGGTTATTCGTTTCGCCTTCGAATTCAAATTATCCGATTTGAATTCACTTTGGTTTCGGCTATTTTCGTTTCGTTTTACAAATATGAGAGCATGGCACAAATTACAAGGACTTATTTTATAATTTTAGAGAATTGAATTAATATTTGATATTTTCAATGTTATTACAAAATCATGAATAATTTGATATACTAGGATATTCTAAAAAAAGTGAGTTAATTTGATTCAAATGATTGATAAATAAGGAAGATCATTTCAATTATGAGTTTGTGTTAAGATGGATTCAAAAGGGCCTAACTTCTATATAGAAGGTAGTATGATTAAAAAAATGTTTATATAATGAGAATGAGACAATGATTGATACAATAAATGATCTAGGGTATAACGTACTAAATCTTCATAAGGATCAATTAACTAGTTGAGAAGTCATATATTCCTAATACACGTATGATATTATGCTATCGTTGTATGCTAGTTGCATGAGTTATTGGATAAGTATGATGCAGAAATTTTACAACAAGACCTTTCATATATGGGTGAGAGATGATGATACAAGTATACAAACAGTTAATGACATTATCCATAAATAATAGAATGCCACCAATTGAAATAATTGATGATAACTTTTCAAAACACACAAATATGCAAAGAGATTTTTTTTTAGAGGGAAGAAAAGGTTTTTATTGGTCAAGAATCCTTTAACTAATGAAATAACAAATACATCTAAGTGAACTTTTTGTTTTGTTGTCTTTTAAAGAAAAAAGAAATTACCGAGGATAGAGATAGATACATGATATGGGGGAAGCGGACTGTTCTCGGAACAGTTGGTAACAGCATAAAGGATGAAAAAGTCTGGCATCTGATAATAGCCCTCACGACATGTCGTAGAAAGTTGGTGGAGCTTAGTCAAGAGATAGATGCATGATATGGGGCAAGCGGGCTGTTCATGGACAGTTGGTAACAACATAAACGTTGAAAGTCTGGCATCTGATATTAGCCCTCACGACATGTCGTAGAAAGTTAGTGGAGCTTAGTCATTCTTATGAGATGGTTCTGGTCAATTATTTTGAGAACTTTCTCCTGAATAAAAGTCAACTGGATTGTCTAATACACACAAATTTAGGAGAAATGTCAACACCATATCGTAAATGAGATAATTAAGAAAAATAAAATCCTAATAAATAATATTTAAATCTAGAATTAATTTGTTCAGTTATTCACAAATTAAATGATTTGCCTTTAGTCCACAATTATAATTAAAAAAAATATCTCCTTTGCTTCCGAGGATATTTTTCATATACACTTAAATCTACACCTCAACCTTAACCCCCAACTTCCAATCCACCCTCTCCGAAAATGTCAAACGGAACCTGCCAATGTAACTGTTTAGTGCATACAACTTTATTTAAGATTTGAGAAATATAATGATATTAACATTATACAACTTTTACAATATCATTTTAATTTTACATTTACATTTAAAACTGTAATTGTACTAAAATTTAAATTCTATCTCAAAGTAGCTCTCTTATATTATAAATCAAACTTTCTAATTAATGTGTCTGTAGCAAACTTCATTTATATCTCCCCTTAAATCTTGGAGCAAAAATTAAACCAAAAATATAAGATTCAAACTGAATGTTCAACATCGTCATAAAATAAATACATTAAAAATCAAGAAAAATTAAAAAAACTTAAAATATAATTTAAGAAAACATTATATTTATTTATAAAAGAGATTAAACTTTAATTGAAGATAGAAATTTTTAAATAAAAATTATTTAATTTATAAAAATAATTATTAAAATAAGCTAAATTAAAAATTTTAATCGATTGAATCAATTTAATATTTTAATTATTGAACCGATTAGAGAGGTAGACGAGATGCATTACCTTCCACGAACGTGGGCTGTAGATAACTAGATATTATCAAAACTCGATTTTCCTCGGTTGCCGGCCTCCACCAAATAATTTACAACTTTGAACTTTCATTTGACCCAGCCGACACACTCTGACACGTACAACCCTTCCTACGTTGAAACTTGAAACCTAAATCCTTCTCGTTTCTCCATAGTCTCCAGGCTCTGTGTTTCTGAAGAAAACACCATTTTTCGTTATTAACATAAATAAAAACAAAACATGAGACCTACTGTGTTTGTGGTTGCAGTTTCACTCTTGTCGCTTCACTTATGTCTGCCTGTCTCCGCCAGGTTTTTCCCTAACGTTTCTTCTATTCCACACAATCTACTACTCCCTAACGTCACAAACACTGCTTGGGACTCGTTCCGCAAATTCTCCGGCTGTCACTTCGGCGAACGATTCGCCGGATTAACAAAACTCAAACAGTACTTTCATTACTTTGGTTACATCCCCGATAAAGTCGCCAACTTTACCGACAATTTCGACGATCAGCTTCTGTCAGCTCTCAGAACTTACCAGCAAAATTTCAACCTTAACGTCACCGGGCAGCTTGATGAAGCGACGGTGGAGCAATTAATAAGACCCAGATGCGGCAACGCAGATATAGTCAACGGGTCTACGAGCATGAACTCCGGGAAGGCCAAGGCGACTTCGAATGGGCTCCGCACGGTTTCGCATTACTCATTCTTTCCCGGAACGCCACGTTGGCGCAAGCAGGACTTGACCTACGCGTTTTGGCCCAATAACCAGTTGGGCGACGACACGAAGAGCGTCTTCTCACGGGCCTTTCAACGGTGGGCGGAGGTGATTCCGTTAAATTTCACGGAGTCGGATGTTTATCAAAGCGCGGACATAAGGATCGGGTTCTTCGGAGGAGATCACGGTGACGGTGAGCCTTTTGATGGGGTTTTAGGGACGTTAGCACATGCGTTTTCGCCGCCTAGCGGATGGTTCCATTTGGACTTAGACGAGAACTGGGTGATCTCCGGCGATGTTACCTCCTCCGTTATCTCGTCGGCCGTGGATTTAGAGTCGGTGGTGGTGCATGAAATTGGGCATTTATTAGGCTTGGGTCATTCATCCGACGAAGAAGCTATAATGTATCCGACAATTTCTGCGAGCTCAAGAAAGGTTGAGTTAAGGAATGACGATGTTTTGGGGATTCAACAGTTGTACGGAACTAACCCAAATTACAACAGCACGTTATCACCGTCCGTTCAGCAGAATGATACAAGTGGGACTGGTTGTGTAGATTCAAGGTGGGCCATCAATGTGTTGGTGGCCGTTGGATTGGTTTTGATGCTCTTGTAAATATAGAGGATCTCATTCTTTCACTTGAGGGGGTTGTTTTGGTGACGATTAAGTGATTGATTTGGTTATGATTCGAGCATGCTGATATGTTTTATTATACATGTAATCGGGAACTGACTCGTCTGGTCAAGGAAATTCTTGAAAGCTCCTCCTCTACTTGTTACATATGATACAATAACCCTGTTTTTGTCTTATGATTTGATTGTACGGATAACTATTACTGCCATTGCTTTCCATAAGCAAGCAATTCACGTTAGCAGTACTGATTCGGGGCTAGATCCTCTGCCCCTTCCCCTGGCCCTATTCTGGCCTCCCCTCCTCTTATTTGAGCAATCCACTCAAGTGGGTCCCACCTGAGTGAATGGCTCAGATGGAAAAAGGTCAGAATAGGGCTAGGGGAAGGGAGACAGAGGATCCCTTCCGTACATCCTACATTAATCAAAGGGATTTGGCCTCTTAGTCAGTAATGTAAGAGGGAGGTCATTTATAAATCCCATGTGGATCGAAAATTTTTAATTAGCATCAGCAGTGGGAGTTAGTACATCGATATATATTCCCTTATATATCCTATTCCACCCATTCCGACGCCACTTTTCTTTTTTTTTTTTTTCCTGTTATTTTGTCTATTCTTAATCTTTACTACCGTTTACGCAAACGTACAGAACAGAAACAGATGCTTGTAATAATTGGATTCTATTTTTCATTTTAAAAAAAGGGATGACATTTTTGTTGGCCTAGCAATGGATGCTTTACCACGGAAGGAGCATGCTCATGCTCCCAAAAGGATGTATTTGGAGTTTTATAAACCAAACTACGAAGAATGTTTGTTTCTGACTTATTTTCTCAAACTTTGATTAAATTCAGCTCTGAGTGAGCGATGCGATTTGCTGTGATAAGAACCCAGAAGTTAGAAATACTTCTTGGAACCTTCGACTGGATTAACTAGGAAAGGATGCAAACCATGACAAAAACAACCATTCAACTGATCATAAAAGATGGCATTTTCCGGCCTTCTCCTCGTTTTCCGTTTCTCGGATGAGATTGAATCTCGGGCTACAAATTGTTTTGAATTGAACTGAACCATTCATGGGAGGAGTAGGACTACGTAGACGCGGTGGTTATCAGGATGAGACTTGAGGATTTAGAGAAAAGAAATAAATTAGTGAAAAGCTAATAAAATAAAAAGAAAACAAAACTTTCTTTGAATTTATAAAATTATCTTATCAAAATATAATTGTGAGTTTTATATACCAAAAACTCGTTTCAATTTTTTAAAATATAGAAAATATAATCTTGAATCTCAATTTTAAGTCTTAATTAAAGAGAAAAAACCAACAACTAATTGGGTTAAAGCTTTCAGACAACTCATTTCATCTTAGTATATGCAGGCATAATTACATTGCACATCTTTAATTCTACTACATAAATCTGAAACTTTTGCTACAATATATAAAAATACAAATCCATTACATAAAAATATCATTATACTATACAAAAAATGCTCCCATGTTATATAAAAATACAATCACCACATGCCAAAAGTTTCTTTTGTCAATATTATAAATGCTACATAAAAAGAACGACTACTCTTCATAAAAATGTCACCACCGTGTAAAAAATATCACCAACGTTACAGAAAATACTACCACTAGTTTATACTATAAATATATAATCTTATAAAAAAATACCACCATCCTACAACAACTCTTTACAAGAAAAAATCATCAATGCATCGAAAAATAACTTTAGAATTTTCGCTCATACTGTCACATCCTATATAAATACTGTAGATACTAATAGTTTATATTGCAAATATTTATACAAATATTATCACATCCTATATAAATAATATCAACAATTTTTACTAAAATTGTTATCATTCTATACAAAAAAATACCACCACAGTCTACAAAAAAATACATTTAGTCGAGATGGTAAATATCACTAGTTTATATTACAAATACTACAATCTTATAAAAAATACCTCCACTCTATACAAAGTATAAATCTCTTCATAAAAAATATCACTACTCTATAGAAAAAAATTATATAAAAGTATCATTAGACAACAATGTAAAAACTAATAATTCATATTAAAAATATGACAACCCTATAAAAAAAAATCACCATCCTATAAAAAGATATGACCACCATTTACAAAAAATACCATTGTTCCTTATAAAAAATATCATTATTTTATACAAAAAAATACCACCTCTTTCATGCTAAAAAATTCTTGTACTCAATATTATAAGTGCCATAAGTTTATATTATAAATGCCATAATCTTATAAAAAATACTGCTATCCTTTATAAACAATATCATCACTTTTACATAAAAAGTACACGTAATATATAGTAAATAACATAAATTTATATTGCAAATACTACATTCGCATATAAAAGGTATTACCACATTGGTGCCTTGAGTGAAACTTACTACTCTAAAACCTCAAAACTTGAGGAATTAAGATTTGAAATCCTAAATCTCTATAACCATAAATGAGATTTGACAAAGCTACACATGCTTTTTTAGAGATTCTTCTAGCATTTTCTCTTATAAATCTATAGTACTCTATGCATTAAATCCATAGAACAACATTAACTTATATACGAGATCATAATCGTTACTGTTAGATGTTCCATAAATTTAATTAATTTTTCTCTTTGGTGGATGTGTGGTTAAGAGCGTCAAGTAATAAGTGCTTAATTGTTTATATTTTTAAGTTCATATTTAGTATATTTGGCTTGTTTGTTTGATTTTTAAAAACTTAATTCCTTGATATAGTAATTTTTTAGGTTGTAATTCACTTATATGGAGCAAAATGAACAATTGGGACAAGTTTCGGAGTGATTTGGAGCCATTTGACCAAGTTATGAAGATGTTAGAAAAGTACACAAGCACTAGTACGTCTATGTTGATGCATATGTACATTAACCTGACAATGCTTCATGCAAGACAAGCAATTTTAAAGTTTTAAAGAGTTACATAGCAACGGACATGATCATGTTTATGCCCGTATTCATATTTTGAGCTCTTGTTTACTCTAGATTTGAGGGTTTCATGATTTTTAAAGTAAATAGCAACCGATATGTGAATGTAAGGACTAAACAATTAAAAAGAGTGAAGGATTGGAGAGAAGTTAAAGAAAAATAATAAATTAGTGGAAAGTTAACAAAATAAAAAAATAAAATAGATAAAAGAAAAAAAACAAGAGAAAAGTTTCATTAGGTTTTTCAAATAATATATTATGGTGTTATTCATATGAAATATTAAATCCTAATAGATAATTTAAAATATCTGTGAGGTTTTATGTACTAAAAACTCCCTAAAATTCTCAATGCACGTCTTCTATGTTATTGCCCTTATTTATATAAGGTTTGGAGGGATGTTATTGTCCTTTGTAACTTGGATCCATATATTAAAGGTTTGTTGGGAAAGGAACCAAAGGGTCTTCAGGGGCAAGTTCAATTCTCCAAAAAGCAATATTAGAAATATTAGGGAGCTGCTTATGGCTAGAGGAGAATACTTGTCACTTTCTCCACCTTTGAAATTAAAATATTCCTTTTAGTAAGTTTCTATAGTCCTACCATGTTACACATATGGTTCCTTAATGAGCTTCAATATGCTTGAATTGTATTTAATGTATTATTTTGTACATTCTATGTAAACTCTAGTTAGTTATTAATGCAATTTTGTTTAATTTTCGTAAAAAGACTCATGTCAATTCAAAAAAACTTATCAAGTGAAGTGAAAGACCACCTATTAGTCTAGCTAAAGCTTATAGACAACTCATTTTATCTTTTTTTATAATAAGTATATGCAAAGATTGTCTTCAATTAAAAAACTTTCAACAATTGTTTTTTTTATGAAATTAATTAATTCTTTTATTAAGAGGATCAAAATACTAGCAACATTATTTTCTTTTTATAAATCTTCTGACAAGCTTATGGAAAGATTTTTCTTTATATACCAAGATTTTCAATCGGACTATTAATTATTTGTATGAGTTTCTTATTGTAATTATATCTTATTGGCTTATTTTTTTCTTGCTAGGCATTATTAATTGATGTTAGCCTTAGCGTAGTTAATATCTTCAAAATTAAAGAACATCTTTAATTCTACTATATAAATGTGAAAATTTGAGTAATATTTCAATAATATATTATCAATAATAAACTTTGAGGGCCAGTCTTGGAGCAATTAGTAAGGTTACTACTTTGTGATCAACCGATCACAAATTCGAGTCACGAAAACAGTCTCTTTGTAAAAATGTAAAGGAAAAGTTGTATACAATTGATGTTCCTTCCTAACCCTCTCAAAGTAGAAAGCCTTATGCATTGGAGTTGTTGTTTTTGTTGTTGTTGTATATTATTATGAATTCATAGATAGATAGAAAATGGTTGTAGTGATATAGTAAGACTATGAAAATTTACAGAAATTTAACCTCAAATGAATATCTAAATTTATAAATTGAACACTGAAATATTCAAACTTTGATGCTTTAGATTAGTGGGTATCATATAAGGTGCTAATAAGACATATGCGGGTCTCATATATATGTACACACACACACACACACACACACACATTATCATTGCATGCAAAAAGTATCTTTTTATCAATAGTATGAATACTATCAGTTCAAATTGCAAATACCATAATATTATACAAAAAATTTAAGTACTCTTTACAAAAATATCATCACTTTATAAAAAAGATATAACCAATGTGTACAAAAATAACTTTAGTCAAGACTGTAAATACAACTAGTTCATATTGCAAATATTACAATCATGTATAGAAAGTTCCACCCCCCTATAAAATATACCACTCATTTTCATAAAAAAAATACCAATTAATATAAAATATCTTTAGTCAACAATGTAGATACTGATAGTTTATATTGAAATATTGTTAACCTTGTACAAATAATATCACATCCTATACAAATAATATCACCAATTTTTACAAAAATTATTATCACTCTATGCAAACAAATACCGCCACTATATACAAAAAATACTCTTAGTCAAAACTATAAATATCTCTAGTTTATAGTATAAATCGTGCAATCTTAAGAAAAATACCTCCACTTTATACAAAGTACAACATCTCTTTATAAAAAATATCGCTAATCTTCACGAAAAATTATATGAATATATCTTTAGTCAATATTGTAAACACTAATAATTCATATTAGAAATATCACTATCTAATAAAAATATATGACCATTATATAAAAACATAACACTATTATTTTTCAAAAATTATCACTATTTTATATAAAAACACCATTACTTTTGTTCCAAAAAATCCTTGTACTTAATATTATAAATGTCATAGGTTTATATCATAAATACCGTTACGCTTTACAAACTATATCATCACTTTTTTTACAAAAGATACCTATACTATATATTGTCAATACCATTAGTTCATCTTGCAAATACTACAAGTCTATTCAGAAAGTACTATCACATCAGTTGTTTACATGAAACTTACTAATCTAAAACCTCAAAATTGAGGAATTAGTATTTGAAATTCTAAATCTCTATAACCATAAATGAGATTTGGCAAAGCTACAAACACTTTTTTTTAGATTCTTCTTGCATTTTCTCTCACACATTTATGGTGCTTTTAATAGTTATGTGCATTAAATCTATATAACTGATAGGCCCTTTTCCTAATGACTAAGGGACCTACCTGGCACCCATGAAAACCCTCTATTCGATATCCAATCCAACTGGAAAGTTTCCCTGGAGCTAATACTTTTCATTTTCTTCAAAATATTTTAAAATCAATATAAAAAAAGGGGTAATAGTGGAAGTTTTTAAAAGTAATCTTCATTAAAAATTTCGACAGTATAACGACTGTTATCTAACAAAACAAAAAATTTTAGGTTCCTAAAAAGAAATTCAAAATACTTCTATCCACTTAACCAAAACACCACTGCTACTTCTAGACTTCAAGTCCATTCAAAAACAATTTTAAAGGTTCAAACACATTCATGCATTTAGCTAAAGAAAAGAACATTTATAAATAACCATATTTTCACAAAACTAAGATCAGGACAAATTTACAAAGATGATGAACTATATGCAGTAAAACATTTACAATCTATCTTTACATAAAAGATGTTCAAAATATGCTCATGATTATGCAATATATGTAAAACAAATGCACAAGCAAAAATATCTACACAGTTGCACGTGAAGAAGGTAGCTACTCAAATGGTGGAGTCCCAGCTACTGAAATCCTTGAGTGTGCACCTAGGAGGTTAAACTTGAAAAAGAACATAAAATAAAAGTGAGCTAAACGAGCTCAATGAGTATTATGGTTTCCATTCAAAACGTTTATACAAACATTAACCTCTATAAATAGCAAAGATAATTTTCTTTTCTTTTCATGCAATAACTAATGTTCTGACATAACAAATTCATATAATCAATGCACATGTAAAACACAATTAAGTTTCTCTTTTCTTGTAAGGTAAATAGAGATGGCAATCGTTCATTTCATGAACTTTCTCTTTTAAAATTTTCTTTGTCATTTGATACCGTTATGTGTAAGGCTACAAGGTTGGTTCTACACCGCTTTCTCGTGCTTGGATAACCTCTAATAACAAAGTTGTTTCTATATTGCTTACTTGCACTAGGTTAACCACCATATACTGATTGTTATGGAGTTGGTTCTGTATTGCTTACCTATAACGATGTTAACACTACATATAAATCAGTGGTTATAGAGCTGGTTTTGTATCGCTTACCCATAACAGTGCTAACACAATATATACTCCATACATGCAGAGGGTGACTTAGAAGACATATTGACAGATATGGCACCACCTACCGTTAGTGATAGACACCCCCAGACATTGTTATACACGTTAGGATGTACTTTGATCGGTATAATCATATATATAAAGAGACCTAACGACACACCACAGGATAAACAACAGTTAATATGCAGGGTGCACCATATTTCTATACCAATTCAGTTCATGTTCAAATTCCATTGTCTTGCCAATTTAGTGCATATGCAATTTCAATTCGATGCCATCTCAAAACATATATATAAATCTCATAAAAATTAGCTTTCAAATTCAAAGAGCAACACCAATGAACTTATTCATAAACATACTTTTCATAATAAAATAGAAACCATTTTTCTTTTATAAATCAGTTTAAAGATACACTCACTGTTTTTTCATTTATTGCCAAGTACGCTCACGTGTTAAGTGTCTCTTCTTGATCTACACAATTTACAAGTTGTTTAATCATTTATTTCCACTATAGGAAATAAAGCATTACAATTATCAATTCATTTTTAACTACTATAAGTTATTCCACTGGTTTCCATTTTAGAATCTAACACTGAAATTTACTTAAACGTTTTCTAAAAATATCATCCCATCCACTTAAATCATAATATGGTCAAATAGGTCATACTAACTTTGTCCATTTGATTTTTCATGAAAAACAACCTTAAGATTTCAGGTTACACCTTAACCATAATTGAACTTCAACAAATCACACCATCAATTACTTTCCTCTTTAGGGCCAAATTGTCCTCACTACACACACACACACACACACACATATACTATTCCACTTTCTTTAAAACTTTTCAACACATTTCACCTAAGGTCCATACCAAGCATTATTTAAACTCATCAAATAAAAAATTACAATTTTTCTCCAATATTTCCTAGCTTGGTCTAATACACCACTCTTTCACTATCCTTCCATTTTTTTAACACATCTCTTCTTTACGCATAAATGAATTCGAAACAATTCTAATTCAATCCTTTTTCATTTCCTTCCTTCATTGACATCAAATCCATATCATGAACATCATAACTCTAGCCTTGGTTTCTTGATTCACTTTTTTTGTTTTCAACCTTTACATGCTCTACCCCATAATAAGTCAAAAACAACCTTTGATCTTAAATAACTCCATTCCATATGAAATCCACAAAATAAACAACTTAAACTATCAAAAAACTTACCACTTAATCTCTTAGGAAATTGATGAACACCAATCCTAGGTCAAGATTTCTTCAATTTTTACTCCAAATCCACCAAAAATGGAACCTCTCTTCTTCCTCTTCTCCATGGACAAATCTCCTTCTTTCTCTCTTCCTTTCTTTCTTTCTTTTTGGTTCTCACAAATCCTCCTTTCAAATGAACCAAAATTTATCTTCTTTTGCCTTTTTATACCACTTTAATACTTTACACATGTCATTTTCTTATTAAACATCTTAAATGACTCATCATCATCTAATTTAATGTTTCTTAAGCCAAATGGAGTCTTGTAATTGGACAATAAATGTGAGTCATTTAAAATTTGTTAAATAACTCTATTGATGTAAAAAGACCAATTTTCCCTTTCATGGATTACTACACCTATAAACCGAACTAAATCCCGATAATATTCCACAACTGTTGTACCATCAAATTAACCATGGGATACTTTAATTAGGATTAATACTTAGTAATTAAATGTCTCAAAAATTTTGAATGGGTTTACAATCATTGATACCCATTATTTTCCAAAAAGGGCATTTTTGTCCTAAACTTATAAAATTCCCGAACTTCATCCGATTGGACTTGTTTTCAATTTGTTTCAATTTCATTTGACTCTAATACCTATTCTAGGTATTTTCACTTTTTTTCGAGGTTGGGTCCTCAAAATCTCTATTTAAGTAAAAATACTGTTTACCTGACACGACCCGCCTTTTTGGGCCGTGTTGGCACTAGGGAATGGGTAGGTTTAATGCCACCAAAACCCGTAGTAAGCCCAACTATTCTGTCTTCTACTAAAAATCTGGCATGACCCATTCGTTTATCTGATAATCCTTTACCTGCTTGATAGGTTGTAAGAAGCAAGGACTCAAATCTACAATTCTCACATACAACATCTACTTATCATCAACCAACATCATTCTCACTACCATAACAAATCCATACAGGTTATATGTACATATGATTATGACAAACCATGGAGCGTCTAGAAGTATCTGCAAAT
>JANVCQ010000003.1:13384440-13401686 GCA_025531925.1 Erythroxylum plowmanianum | reverse complement strand
ATACTGACAATTTGCAACTTAGGAAATCTCAATATGAAGGACCAATTTAAGCACAAAAGTCATGAATTAGAAGTCAATAAAGGAATAAAGGACAAGGAAACGTATTCTAAGTGGATTTTCATTGATTTAAAGTGCATTTAACAAATATTATAAGGTATTTCATCTTTTTTTTCCAATTTCCTTTGGTTTTAATGTTATGTTTTTCATGATTAATAACTAAACTTTTAGGTACCTAGATAAGATGAACTTAGGATAAATAGTGTAGTGACTTCAATTTAATTTAATTTATTCTTTAATTTTATTGAGATTCAATTATATGTTCTTATTTAGTCTTTAATTAATATTTCTAGTATGTTAATTCATAAATGATTTCATGCATTTGATATTGAGAAATCCTTTGTATGAATGGATTTAGCAAAATTGAAAGAATTCACTTGCAAACATAGAGATAGGTCAACATAAATCTTCTAAGTTAAGGTCAAACCTAATAGTGAAATTCATAAATCAATTAATATTATTTTAGGGATTTTAATTAGATAGAGATTTTAATGAATCAGCCTAATAGTCTTGAGAAAGATATTAGCATAATTGAGAAATTTGCACTATCCAATGAACTTTATATTTAATTGATGTGTGAAATCATAATTGCATGAGAAGTCCTAGGGATTTGAATTTCAATTATCATTATCTTCTTTGATTATTTCTTAGGCTATGTTTAGTTGAACGTAAGGTTCTTAATGGAATGGAATTGTTTATAATGGAATGGAATATAAATGGATGTAATATTAGAAAATTGTTGTTTAGAAGGGATGAAAGGGTTCATAATGTAATATGGTGAAATATTGTTTGGAAGAAGGGTTTATAATGTAATATAGTAAAAAGTTGTTTATCATTTTTCATTCTATCTTAAACCTTCCAAATCGGAGATTTTTTATTTTTACTATTTAGGATGGAACCCTCCTCTTTCATCTCATTTCATTCCATTATATTATAAACCCTCCTCCCAATTGATGGACTAATATTACATTCTATTCCATTTCATTAATAAACCCCATCCAAACATAGCCTTAGTTTAATTTTCACTCTAGTTAATCAACTATATTAAATTATCTTCGATTATAGTTTATAGTTTTAGTTTTTAATTTTACTAATCATCATTACCATAATTTATTAGACTAATAAGAGAGAGATGGTTAGTACTAGTAATTCTACTCTTTGTGGAATCAACTTGTGCTCACCAATGATAGCTATAAACAATTGATTTCATCATCAAAATTCTTATATTTTTCCTTATTTTATTTTTAATCTTAATTTAAGTTATTGACATCTACTATTGAAGAAAAAATAGAAAATGAATTAAATTAATTATGACTATATGTATGATGATGAAAAAGAATGTGAGAGAAGAAATAAAAGGAGAACAATATAGATTAACTTTGTTCTAATTATTTTAATTACGCATCTAATAAATTTGTACTATGGATTAATTTTAGAGCTCGTGTCTTCTTAAAAAAAAGTTATAGATAATTTTGATAATGCTTCAATTGAGATGATTTACGATTATATAGAAAGCTTATGAAGGGCTCTAAAATTTTTTATTGAGTTTTTAAGAAAAATTGAAGAACACGACCTTGGAAATGATCATTCCTCAACCTGTAACTCTTTTTTTTAAAAAAAAATTACATATAGTTTCAATAACACTTCTTCAAATTAGGCATAACTTATTCAGCCAAACTTTGATTAGTATGATTCAAGATTCTAAGAAAATCTTTGGAAGAGATCAAACTTTAGTTTTTTGAGGAAAAAGAGAATAACATGGCGTTGAACAAAACTATTTCCTAGTTAGTCTCTCTATATAAAGAAAAAATATATAGATAGTTTGAATAATACTTTTTAAATTGGGCATAGCCTTCTCATACAATCTCTGATTAATATGATTTAAGCTGTTATAAAAGTCCTAAAATTTTTATCTTTTAATTTTTTGAGAAAAAGTAAAGAATTCAGCCTAGAACACGATTTAAACAATTTATCCTTTCATGCCACTATTTAGGAAGAGAAAATTATTGACAATTTAAACAATACTTCTTAAATTGGCTATCACTTTCTCATCTGAATTTAATTTAAGATGACTTAAAGTTGCTACAAAAATCTTAGAAAAAGATCTAAATTTTCTACTTTCTAAGTTTTTATATAAGAAGTGAAGAACATGGTCTGTAATATGGCCGTGCCTTAGCTTGTGTCTTTTTCTTGAAAGAAAATTTTATATACATTTTTGATAATCCTTCTTAAATTGGGTATATTATCTCATACGAATTTGTTTAAGATCATTACATATTTTTCAAAAAGCTTTAAAAGGTCTATAAAAAATTTTATCTTATGATTTTTTAAAGAAAAATTGAAGGAAACATCCTAAGATATAGCCATGTTCCAAGATATGTCTTTGATGGAGCTACATATTCAGAGAACATGTTTGAAGCCCCGACCATGTTCCCATGCCATATACTTAGGCCATGTTATTCACTAATTTTTAGTAAACTCAATATATGAAAGTTTTAGACTCTTCTTAATCTTTCTAATGCATCTTGAATCATCACAATTGAACCTTTAATGAAAAAGTTACGCTCAATTTAATAAGTATTATTGAAACTATCTAAAAATTTTCTAAGACATTTTTCTCTGTTACTTGGCATGATCTCTTTTACCAATTTATCATGTCATATCTTTAACAATTTTTTAAAAAATCCTAATAAAATGATTATGTTTAGCAAAAATTGCATTTTCTTTTTTCTTTGCCTTGTAAATTCCTTTAATACTTAACTAACATCATTTCTCAATCAACTTGTCTGCAGTTACTTAAAAGATAATGAACTAAGTAAGGTGATTTATATGGAAAATATAGTAATATATATGCATATTAAATCACATATGCCAAAAATACACATAATGTCATCTAATATTATAGGTTAAATGATCAATTAAAGACTTCATGGAGAACTATAACATAAACATTTTAAAAGATATGGCTTGTCTCAGTTACCTAGTTCAACATTTTTGTATTAATGAAAATTATGGAGAATAAAAAGGAAGTAAATAAGATGAAGGTGGATCAAAAACATAAAGAGGAAGTCATCATTTTTATATGAGTATTGAATTTTAAGTCAAAGTAATTAAATCAATATAGATTTTTTTATTTTTGGTGAATAAATAACACAATATAGTATGTAAATTAAATTAATTTTAAAATGTGGAATAAATTGTTTTTTGTTCCTTAACTTATGAAAGAATTTTTTAAAGAAATACTACCTAAAGCAAGGGTTTTTAAGAACTTATGTCTTTCTTACCCTAAACATGTGAACTATTTCCAAATGCCTAGAGGAATGTTGAAAATAATTTTTTGGTTATAGTGCTTTAAACATGTAGAATGTGGTTCTAGATAAGGTAACCATATATTTTATTATTTATAAGATTTTTTATTATAGTTTATGGACATTTACAATGAAAATTGCTTATCTAAAATTTTTATTTCCTTATCCTTTTCTCTTGTTTTCCTTTATATAAATACATGGATTTTTGTTCCCTTGTTATATGCTCATCATATTGATGTAGAGTATGTATATAAAGCGCATATGTAAAACCTTGAACCTTATCCTGTGATTGAATACAAATTGTTATGTTCGATGAATAGTATTTTTTTCATGAATAGTTATTTTAGGGACTAAATTCTGAAAAAGAATTGAAAATATCTAGAATAGGTATTAAAGTCTAAGGATACTAAAGCGGAGAGAAAATAATTCTGATCAGATGGATTTTAGGAATTTCGAAAGTTTAGGACTTAAAATGCCCTTTTTGGAAAATAATGGATACATATGCTTTTTAAACTTATTAAAAAAATTTTAAGCATCCAGTTAATATGTATCAACCCTAATTAGTATTCATGGTCAATTTCATGATAAGCCCGTTGCGGAATATTTTCATAATGTAATTCGGTTAGTCGGTGAATTAAATTCATTAAAGGACAATTTGGTCTTTTTGCATAGTGATTAGGGGCAAATTGGTCTTTTTACATGTTAAATAGTGGGTTCATGACTTATGATGGGTAAACTTAAGACAATTGCTTCATTCTTTTTGTCATAACCGTGAGGGTGAAAGTGAGTTAGCCATGAGTGAAAAACAAAAGAAGAAAAGGCGAGAGTCAAAGGTGGGTTTCGGCCAAGCTTGGGAGGAAGAAGGGTGCAACTGTTTTTTTTTTCACTTTATAACACTTTTTTGGATACATTTGTAATTATATTCAATTAAATTGGTTAGCATTATTAGTGTCTATTCATGAGAGTGATTGACTAAAAAGAAAGGTTTGCCAAGAAATTTTTAAAAATGTTAAATAAATTACTATTTCATTAGCTCTTTTTAAGAAAATTGGGTTAAAAATAGATCTAATAGCTAGTTGAGAGTTGTCATATAGCTAAGCAATTGAGAGAATTTAAGACAAAATGTTTGTCTTCGTGTCAAAAGGCTAGAATGAAACTCTAACTAAACTAAATAAAAATATAACCTAGTTGAGTAATCGGGGGACATTCATGATAAGGCGTTTACCTTCACGTAAAAAACTTGGTTATCATTAAAGAAAATATAAAAAGATAGTGCTTGTAATGAATTAAACCTACTGATCTTTTAAAAATAGCAAGAATTTTCATGAAGGGTTACTTGGTGATAATTTGTCTTTTTAATTGATTAATAATAATAAGTGCATACTTACAAGTTCCATAGGTGTATAAATAGGGTGTCAATATTATGATTGATATGTATATTCAAATCAAAGCACCATAAACATGAAAGGAATAAGTTAGTATGTTGGCATTTTTTAAGTGGTTGATATTTGAGGTTAAGTTAATTCCATGAGATTTGATATCATAGTGCCATTATTACATTATTGCATGATTGTGTGTTTTTATGTTTTATTTTGCTTTGTGGTTTTAGTTTTGCATAAAGAAAAGCAAAGATGTAAGTGTGGGGATGTTGATAGGTGTAAATTGTAGTATATTTTTTATATGTTTGAGTATGTTTTTAAGTGATTTCTTAGGTGATAATCATGTGTTTATAATGTAGAATTGTTTTATTATTAGTTTTATTTTATTTTAAATTTTTGATTGGTTTAGAGTAAGAATTTGATCTTAATTTGATGTTTCAAGGGTTGTTCAATGTGTTTATGAGTAAATGGAAATAGGAAATTGAAGAAAAGAAAAGAATTGGAAGAATAGAAGCAGGTCACAATCATGGCACTCCCATTATTGTGGCTGGCGTTGTATAGGGCTCTCTATCACGATCGTGGCCTTATACACAATCGTGACAGAGAAGGAGACATAATGTTGGCCACTCCCACAATCGTGGCAAGATGTTTTCCAGCTCGCGATATTTTTTAACATCTTAGGGCTATTTTTGGAACCAAATTAAATAGGGAAATCCTAGAAACAACCCTAGAAGCCTTAAGAACTATTTAAGGACAAAAAAAACATTAAACAAGGCAGCAACTAGTAGATTCAAAGAATATTGAGAGGAGACATCAAAATAAGCTCCAAAAATTCCAAATTTTCATATAAAGAAACAACTTGTTTTTCTTTCTTTTTTCTTTTATTTATTTCATTGTCTTGGAAGTTTAGTTGGATTATTAGGATGTTAAACATGATTATATGTTTCTAAATCTATATTAGGGATTGTTCTATGTTTTGTTAACTTTGTTCTTATTGAATTCAATACATCTATGGATACTTTATGATAATTATTATGCTTATACTTGGTACTAAATCAAGAGAGTGAATTAAGTTATTTGTGTTAGATGTGAAACGAGAGTTGGTAGCTTAATAGAGCTACAATTATCAGATTATTAAACAATTAAAGAGATCTTAATTATGAATTAATTATCCTTATTATTGCTTCAAATCCAATTGAATAGTTATAAGTAGTTTTATGAATCAAGAGGTTGTAATTTTATTGTTATCAATTTCAATTGGGATTACTCTACAGAGAGGGTAATCAAAACGTTAAGATATTTGGGATCAAGCATAAATTGAATTAATAAGATAAAGGGGACATAAAACAAGGATAGAATAATTTTTAAGCTTCCAGCTTTGATCAACTTTATTCTTATTGGTAGCTCAATTGTTCAATTGTTTCATTTTATTATTTATTTCAATATTTTGTTTTAATTCAATCAATATTTTATTACCTTAAACAAAATTGTATTTAAGTTATTACGTGTCTAATTAGTCCTTGTGGGAACAATACCTTTTCTGCTAAAAGTTATGATCTGTATACTTGTAGTATTGAAAGTTTCTATATAAAACTATCAACAGTAATGTATTTCTCTAGGAATCTAAACGCCTTAAGGGAATTCAAGATGAATGACTAGTCTAAGGTGTCAAATTCCTTAAGAAAATCTAGTGTTAAGGCACAATCCTTCCTATAACACTTCCTATTATAATTTTTGAAAAATTCTTAGGCTAGGAGAATGTTGTCCCCTATTTGTCTCCACCTTAAGAATGCTCCTTATAAAGGTTCTGTGTATTTTGAAAGCATATATTTTAGGTTATTGGAGAGAAGCTTTGAGATTACCTTATAAATGGCATTACGATATGTTATTCGCCTAAAATCCTTTAGAGAATTAAGAGAAGGGGTCTTTGGAATGAGGCAAATGAACGTTATATTAATTTCTTTTAGTATGCACCCACTTTTGGAAAATTCTAGCACTACCTTACTTACCACATCCTTGTTCATAGACCATATTCTTCAGTAGAAGAAGGAATTAAGCCCATTAGGGCAAGGTGCCTTATTAGGGTGTAGCTCCATAATGGCCTTTTCAATATCCAAAGTTGTAAATAGGGAGGATAGGTCTTCCTCTACCTGAGAAGATAGCTTTTCTTTGATGAGGTCTTTTAAAAGTCTAAATGAATGTAGATTTGTGTTTTTATGTCCATAGGTTGCTAAAAAGTAGTTGTAAGTAATTTTTTTTAATCCTCCTAATTGTTAACTTCAGTACCACCCTCCTTAGTAAAGGTGTGTATCCTATTATGGTTTTTCCTGGCAAGCATCACCACAAAGAATTATTTACTGCATTTTCTCCATCTTTTAGCCATTGAATCCTTGATCATTGTTTAAGGATTAAGTGGTTAATCTTTATAGTTTAGTTTTAGAATTCTACGACCTTTGTTTTAAGGTTTTTCAGTTTGCTACCTTTTAGATTGACATAAATAAAATCTTAAATTCTTAAGAGTTTCTCCTTTGACTCAGTAATTACCCAAATAGTACTTCTATGTTGTCTCATGTTTAGCTTCTTTAGTTCTTCTTTAATTCTCCTCATCTATACCTAATGAATGAAAATTTTATGTCCCCAATATGATTTCTCAAGTTATACTCCTATACCTTTCTCATAGCCTTTTATATCCACTATATAATTATTAAATCTAAATGGGATGTATTTCTATTTTTCTTCCTATGAAAACTTCACCACTATGGGGGAGTGATTCAAGATCAAACATTGGGGAAGATAGCCATATTATCTTGGAACTCAGATTGTTGGGGAGCATTAACAATTTCTCTATCTAGCTTTTTTTTATTTAACTAATTTCCTTCTTATTTGTTAGACCATATAAAGAAATAACCACTCATCTTTAAGCCTATCACTTCTATCTATGCTAAGCTTGCTCTCAAATCTTCATTGTGCCTTTTTTGACTTACATTGTCTCCCTCCTTTAGGGGTACATTGTTACATTAAAATTCCCCACTATAATTTGAGGAGTGTTAATGTTGGCTCTCATCAACTTTAGCTGATTTCATAGGCGTATTTTATAAAAAGCATGGTTAACATATGTGATATATAGGAGAATGCTTTCCTATATTAGTTTGGCCTCTATGTGAATGTGTTGGCCTGACTATTATAACTCAAAATTTTTATTTTATATAGATCAAATAGAATTATGATCCTTCTATAGTGGTGGTCCTTATGATTGGTGATGATACTCCATCCTTTCTTCCAAAAATATAATTTGTTGCATTTATTCTCTACTATCTTAGTCTGTAGTAATCCTAGAATGTAAGGTTTAATATTGTGTACATAGTTAAAATTTTCTTCTTATTTGTTATAGCTATTTAATCACTTCACATTCTGTGTAAGTATAGTCATTACTTTAGGTTTAAGGAAACTTTCTTCTTTCTACTTGATTTCCTTTTAGAGATAGGTATGAATTCCATATTTTCTTCTTGTGATTCCATGCTCTGGTTATTCCATTGTTTCTTTCCCCCTCCTCTCTAAAAGAAGTAGTTGGTGCCTTACTTTGCTTACTAGTATCCCCTTGTAGTATATCTGTTCAACTTTTTTAGCCGTTAAGATTTGTGATTGCTTTAGAATTTTCTCATTGTGTTCTGTATTAGAAACATTTATAATTTTTTCTCCTTCCTCTTTATTGATTTCCTCTATTAAAGACTTTTCTGCGTTAACCTTCTGATTTTTATTGTTGTCATTTATCAACACTAACTCTTTATAGACATCTGTTCTAAATGATCTCCTCGTGTTTCCACCTTTCCACCTTTGCAATATCATTGCTTGTTTCAAAAAGTAAGATATCTCCACTAGATTTTCGTACATCTTGTTATCCTTAGCCTCATAATCAGTATCACCTTAGGCAATTCCACTCCTAGTTCCACTATGATACATACTCTAACATATTGCGCCCTAGATATAGTAGCAATGGCCTAGCCCACACATTTCTAATATAGCTAGAAATGGTGCTTAATCCTTTTGTTATCCAATATTCAAGGGGAATGTTAAAGATATTTATATATATTAAAATGTGTTTTGTCTTAGATTTTCCATCTATAACTCTGGTTTCCACTTTTTTAGGGATAAAAGTCTAGAGTTATGATGCCAAGGACCTACTTCCATTAATCTTTAAGCTTGAAATAGGGATTCAAACTTGAATAATAAGTATGAATTGCATCATATTTTAGGGCTTATTTTGATATGTTTTTAGTCATTAATTCAATCATTTAGTATATGTTAGGTTAGAATTGTGATAGTTTGTTAATTATTTTTGTTTTAAGTGTTTTATAGGGTAGTACAAGTCTTTGAGCTTAAATATTATGTTTTTAAGGTACATTGATGTGTTTGTTAGTGTTTTAAGGTCAACATAAAAAAACGGAGAAGTTTTGTAGGTATTCGGGCCGAAACAACAGCCCATAATTGTAGGACAACAAACCATGTTTGTGATAGAAGCACTAGAGTTGGCCCACGATCATAGCCTGCATGCCACGATCGTGACAAAAGCTTAGGACATGGCCCACAATTGTGGCCTATATGCCACGATCATGACAGAAAGCTCGGATGTGGCCCACGGTTGTGGCCTGTGTCAGGCAGACATGCAAACACTAAAAAAGTCAAGTTTTGAGTGATTTTTTTGATCTTTCGAGCCCCCTAAGGCTGCTCAGAACACAAAGGATATTTAAAGAATAAGTCAAAGAGGCAAAGACAACTTTTGCATTAGTCACCTTGAGAAACCCTAGAGAGAATTCATTGAGAGATTGAGGAATAGAAGAAGGAAGAGAGAAAAGGAGAAGAAGCTAACTCGACTTACTTCCTGGATCATGAGGTTTCTCGACATCGCTGCCTCTCATCCTCTATTTCGATTGCATTTCTTTTTTTTTTCAATTTTATCGTTGTATAGAATTGGATTGAATAGTTGATGATAGGATATAAATGTTGAGGATTTTATATACTCACCTTCAGAGTTTTATTCTTGAATTAATGAAATCTGATTGTTTAGATTTTATTTGGATTTTTTATGATTTAATTCTATGATCGC
The DNA here is from genome assembly GCA_025531925.1 of Erythroxylum plowmanianum. NCBI lineage: Eukaryota > Viridiplantae > Streptophyta > Magnoliopsida > Malpighiales > Erythroxylaceae > Erythroxylum > Erythroxylum plowmanianum. The sequence goes on along the minus strand of JANVCQ010000003.1, from coordinate 13,391,838 downwards.
ATAATTTGATAATAAACTAAGAGGGTGAATCAAATGAAAAATGATTAAATTGGGCTAACAAGAGTTAGGTGATTTAATAGAAACTAGAATTAAATCAAATCGGTAAATTGTGCAAAGAGAGATCTTGCATAGGTTTTTAGTAGTTTATTAGAGAATTTCAGAGCTAATTAGGGTTTTGGATAGGTAGCAAATTGAGAGATTGCGACTCTATGATCTGGTAGGGTTTATGATTTAGGGTTAATGGTTATAACTTGAGATAAAGTAATTAACCCTAGGATCGTTTAGAACTAACAATCCAATAACTCATAATCAGTTAGGTTACCAATAAGGATAGGTAAAATTTTCTTTCTCTCAATTATTAGTTTCCTTAGGTTGATTCTTGGGTGTGTTGCAATTACTTAGTAATTAGTATTTATGTGATTGATTCATAATTTGATTTGATTGATTGAATTGAGTCCTCATTTTTAGTTTTGTGTAATTTGATCTGGCCTTATATTTTAGGATTAGATTATCCCTCCTTGTGGATCGATACCTTAGATACTATACTAAAGAACCATGCGCTTATGGATTATCGAGGGTTATTTATTAAAACTTACACACAACAAACACCTGATCAAATAAGAAGATATATCCTTTGTAATCAAATTTTTGGAGCCTATAACATTTCCATTATATTCTAGCCTATATAGTAGGAAATATTTGTTTTTTTTTTTTGAGAAAGAAACCAAAAGGATAGCTTTCCACTTCTGTGCACCATTATGTAGAACTTGAGGTAGAGGGACAACAATCTTTTATCCTTCTGCATCCATTGGAGGCCAATATTATAAACTAGAGTTAGGGTGAGGTCTCCAAGAACCTGAGACCAAGTTTTCTTAGATAATTACTGTTGGTTCTCCCTATTCTCCTTTGGATTAAGACCATTTGTCAAAGTTGTTTTTGTAGTATTGTTATTAGTGGCATAGTTCTCAAAAATTTTCACAATCTTAGAATATGATTATGTAGTTAGTATCTAGGCAGGAGGGCTAAGTGGGGGAAGTTTTTAAAGGATAATGTCAACAAGGACACACTAAATCTTTGAGAGGGGTGTTAAAATGAGGATAAGGGTGTTGTTAAGAGATAGGGGAGTTAAGGATTTGTCTATAAGAGATATGTTTTTGGGATGGATAAAGCTGAAAGCTAAATGGATGGTAAGAGAAAATTGAGTGTTTATTATTTCAAAATTATTGCAATAAAAACTTTAACATGTTTTTTGTCACTATCTATTTTCTCTCTTTCATTTTGAAGTGACTCATTTGTCAAACTATACTTTCCTTTTTATCTTAAAGTAGTCTAATTTTTAGCTTCATTACAAGCTAATTATCAATGGCGTCATCTTTCACTTTGAAGTGATTCCCTTGTAGAACCATTTTCTTCTCCTAGTCCTATAGTAGTTAAATCATAAGTTTCATCATAGGATAGTTTTAATTGGTCTGATCATTTTTGTAAAAAATAAAACTCCAAAATGAGATTAAAACTAATATTCATTAATAATAAATAGGATGAAGAAATAAATGAAGACTAAAATGAAATGTAAAGCCTCTAGTTTTACACTCAAAATTTGTTAACGTTGTTTATAATTTGGCTTTCCGTTCATCCATCTCTTTCCATATGTTGCTTAGTTAGAAAGAACTCTTATGCTTTAACTAAAATAAACCCTACATATTAGCATAAAAACATTATCATACTCTAAATTAAATTTCAATTAAAACATTGATTGTTGCCTTCTCATTCAAATTGCATACGAATGCGATATGTATTTTTAAAACTAGTATTCATTAGGATAATTAAAAAAAATCCTATGATCAAAGATTATATATGAAATATTTATGTTCATACCTTTTTGGGTACCAATTTCTTTCACATTAGCAATCCTATTTTCCTGTGTAGAAGTTAAATAATTATTAGAATTGTCACTTGTTGCTTTAGTTATCTCTTTATGAAATTCACAAATTGCTTCTTGTCAAAAGTACGTTACTTTTGTGAAGTACATAAGTGTTAGTTTATTTCACTCCCACAAGAAAATTTTAACCAAAAATATAAGGAAATGAATATATAGCGTATTGACTTAAAGTATAAATGTGTTAATAATATTAACAACCTTAACAACTTAATAATTAATGCCTTTATCTTCCTCACATCTTCTGAAAAAGGGTTAGCACCAATATTTGTATCAACTTCTTCTTTAACAACCCATTGCAAAAGTTAAACATAGCAAGACAATAATTGAATTACCTTCTTTTAAATATGGGCATAACATTCCAAAAAAATAAACTGATAATTAGTATTTTGTTTTCTTGTACATTTCAATATAAAAAATTAAAAGGAATAATAATAAACTAAAAATATCAAACAAAAGGAAAAGGCATCAACCTTCCCTTTTGCTTCTTATAAAATTCTATTTTCATTTCTTTATAAACAAATAAATTTGAAAAAAGTTCATCACCTAAAGTACAATAAGAAAATTGTAAATGAGTTACATTCACCATGACAACTATTAACTAAGCGTAGAACTTGACTCGTTTCATGTAATAAATGCAAGTCGATAATCAATCGTCTATCAATAAAAAAATAAAAGTTAGGAAATTCAATATCCAATAATTATCTAATATAATTCATATCTCATCATAAACCAATTTTAGAACTTGTAATTTTTTAAATTTAAGAGGAATGGTTTACATATAAGATTAATGCCTCAGCTTAAAACCTTAAATCGTTAGTTTATAAATCTACATATAAGCCGGCTATAAATCTATATATAAACCGGTTTTATCTTTTACCCTTTCTAGTAAATTTGTTAAGGCTTTTATAGCATTATTGAGCAACAAAATTGAGATAGTTTACCAACAAAGAAAAAGTGAAAAATTAAATTTATATGTTTTATAATCATAAAAATAAATATTTTCACAGGAAAATATAACAAAAGAATGATAATCATTAAAGCTAAACACTTATTATAAATATCAAGCAACAAAAATATTAGTAGTAGCCTAAAGTCAACTCAAAAAATCCCTTCCAATTTAAGGCATATAGTGAAGATAACATCAACATGATATAAGTTCTTTATAAAAAAACTTTATCTTTATATACAATTTCTTGTTTTCCATTTAGAAAATATCAAAATAAAACACATAAGACAACCCAAATAAAATTTAATCATATAAAATAATTCGGTTAAAATTAGAGAGAGAAAACTCAAAAAAGAAATAAAATAGATGATAAATAAATTTATCAGTAAAAAGATCGTTGAAATCAAACTAAGAATAAATTTGTTTACATTGGCTTAGGAAAGAGGTTAAAAAAAGTTAAGAAATCAATTGAAGTTAAAGGAAATATGTGATAAGTAGAAATTTTAAAAAAGTATATATTCATTCTAAAATAATTGTTAAAAGAAAAAAGTTCAAAGACTTCTCATGAAAAACTTATCTTATTAGTTAAACACAAAAGGGTTTAATTGATCCTAAAGTTCTCATTAGAAGTCAATTTAAACCCTAGTATTTCAACATATATAGAATAAACCTAAACATTTCACAAATATTCAAAAAAGACCTTGACTTAACAACTTCATCAACTCTCTGTTTAAAAAAATGATATTATTTATTAAAATTTTATTAACCTTATACAACATATGTAACCCACGTGTCAAAGCCTTTAGTAGTCCAAAATGTAACTAAACCAGACATGTGAAAGTTCAGTCTCAAATTCATTAAACCTATAGGAATTGCTTATGGTCACATTCCTTGATGACTTCAGAAGATTTAAGTCTTCCAAGCCCCAAGATGAAGGAGTATCAAGAATATATTGTATTTTTGAAACAATTAGAGGATCAACACTTGACCTTCACTTATAATAGACACTATTAATTAATTCCTATGTTCCATCTCCCCTTCCTCTGTTATAAGATGTAGACAAAGCGTTGTATGATATTTAATTTAATGATGTATAAGATTCAACTTAAGACAAAAAAACAAACTAAAATATCTTCTATTAATTCTTATCTTTCATCTTTTATGGCTTTATTATTAAAATCAGATAGTGCAAAGTACGCTTCATATATGTTTTGTTTCGCATTCAACATCATTCTTAGATTCCAATTCTATAGTGTTTAGAGCATACATATAATAGTTTGGTTCACTTTCAACTTCATCATATTGTTCTAGACTAGCTTTTGATTTCATATTATTTTGATCATGTTGAGCATTTGTATGATTATGATGAAAAGGGCTAGCCATACTTCTCTCTTATGCACATGGGTCCAAATCTATTGCTGTAATTCCTGGAGCTTCCTCTTCATCACAATGTTAACCTTTGGGCTTCACTCTTCTACCTTTTCATCCCATGTAATACAAGATGACCTATAGTGATATGCTTAATTGACAAATCGTATGGAAAATATTCATCTATAACCTTAGGAAAGCTTTACTTTAGCATTTGTCATGATACATAAATTATAAAGAGAGATCTTTAGAGCTTCCCCTCTAGGTTACAAAGAAGACTTAAGTGGAAAACACATTTCATACAACCTTAACCAATTCTTTAAGTACGATCACCCAGATCAAGAAAGAGGAGAGCTGAGAGAGGGAGAAGAGAGGGAACAAAGAAAGAGAAATCTTCAACATTTTTAAATTCTTTTATCCCCACCTGCCATGTAAAACATTCATTTGATTAAGAACCCACAGAAAAAAAAAAAAGCTATATATATATATATATATATATATTTGTAGTGGAAGATTAACGGAAAAATTAAGTTCAGATTTAAATTGAATATTTGTGAAATATTAGTTCTTTTTTTGAGCACGTTGTGGAACGTTTGAATTTAAATTGAATTTAAATTATGATGAAAATATTATGGTCTAATTTAACTTTTTTATTATTAATTAAATTATTTTTTATTCTTTTACACATTCAAATTACAATTTTAGTGTTCAATATATATTTTTAATGGCCAGTAGGGTTCATGTTGAAGACATAGTTTGACCAGGCCTTTTACTATTTTGTATAAATATACTTTTTATTGGAATCTAATGCTTAGAAGCTATCATATTGGCCGGTGGGAATGTAGCCAGGTACAATCTTTATTCTAATTTTTTTTCCTTTTAAATGACCATATATGGAATTGAATGTATAGAGCTCCTTATCCAGCGAAGCTAAGTGATCGGTGTGGTACCGATTTAGTTAGGATTGACACCTTTTTGTAGGACCTCAAAGTGGCTGGCCTTCTTTGTAGTTAAAGACTGGTTAGAAGTTTTACCAAAAAAAAAAAAAAAGACTGGTTAGAAGTTACTTTTTTCTATTTGGCTTCAATTTTTGTTTAGTCTATAACACATATTTTTTACTGCAAAAAATGAAATATAAAAAGGTTTATTGAGAACTTAGAAATAAAATTAGTAAATGAAGAAAAAAGAATATTGAAGAGAGACCGTGAAACACCAAATAGAATGTATTTGGTTAATTTCAAAGAATAGTAATAAAAATTATAATGAATATAATAAGAAATAAAAATAAATATGATTTTTATTCTTCACTATATTAGGATATAGAATATTGTCACAAAAAAAGATAAAAAAAATTATTACTCATTCAATTATAATATATGGTCCAACTATCTTTTTTTTTCATTTTTTACTATTCTTTCTTCCAGTATGAATTAACCAAGCACCTTGAATAGGAGGAGAGAAAACGTTGACACTGAATATGGTTAACGGTGTGTCATTTAACGTATATGATCATTTAGCAGCATACATGTCCAATTTTTATTGGGTTGCCCTACCTTCTACTTCCCCTTTTTTTTTTTTTTTTGACAGTGCTACCTTGTACTTCTATTCAATAAAAACCTGCTAATTATCTGTACTAACAGAAACAGAAACACTGTGAAAAGCTTCTAACACTTAATATTTTGAATTCAATTTTCATAAATTCCTCGAGGCTTCATAAATTTATTGCGTAGCAAACTCATTTTTAATTTTATATACATTGAATATTTTATTTTATACACGTCATTATTAACACTTGATTGAAGTTTGCTGAGAAGATTTTATTTCATACGCAATTGAGAAAAAAATAAGTTTAATTGTTTTTTGCATTATTAAATAAAAGCTCGGTAATTTTGGAAACCACGGAATTGGGACAATTCTCACGTAATTAATTACGTGCCCTTCCTGGGCCCTGTTATTAAGGGAGTAACAACTAAATAATGGATATGTTTAGAAACAGAAGATGGTAAACCAATACGTTTCCCATGCCGTACAATCATCGAAATAATTGTGCAAGCAGAAGTAAAGTGGACCCAATAGTTGTACAAATAGGGTCCATATTTAGATGTATGCAATTTAAAAGTAGTGGACCCAGTACTTTTAAATTGTACAGCTCTCTCTCTATTGTCCAAATTGAATCGTGACCCATATTTGAATGACTCCAACTCTCTCCCTCACTCTCTATCTCAAGTTCACAATTGAACACCATTGCCACGTGTTTCGTGTTCTTCCAAACTTACAATAAGTTAGTGAAAATGACTTGAATTAGTATCAATTTAGCGATAAAGAGGAAAATTTTCCTCTTTATGTTACCATAAGTTTATATATATGGAGTAATATAACTAATTGTGGGTACCTCTATGAGCTCGAGTCGATCCCTAAGGACCTTTTTGGTTAGATATAACTAATTGTGGGTACCTCTATGAGCTCGAGTCGATCCCTAAGGACCTTTTTGGTTAGATGTTAATTAATGAAATGGAATAGAACAAACGGAACGGTTTATAATATAATGAAATATAATATGTTAAAAAGTTATTTGGGAAAAATAAAATAGTACATAATGTAATGCAGTGAAACGTTGTTTATAAAATGAATGGAAAAGAATGTAATGTATAATAAATGACTATTATACTCTTGATATTAAAATAGTTACTACAGGAAGTTTAACGCTGACCGTTTGGTTTTACCTATATTTTTTTGTTGTATTTTTTGGTTTTTGTTTTTGTTTTCGTTTTCAACCTTTTGTTTTTATTTTATTTCAAATAAAAACAAAAATTTATTTGGTTGTTAATGTTAATGTAGTTATATTTTTATCATCGATAATAATTACATATTAGATAAAACTTAAAGATAAATTATTTTTAATTAAATAAATTTGTTTATTCTCTTATATAATATTTATTAACAAATTATTAATAAAATTACGTTATTTTAATAAATTAAATAATTTAAAATCAAAATTTTATTTATAAATTAATATTTATTTAAAATATATTTTAATTAATTAATTCAAATTTTATTTGAATATTTATATATTTTAAATTATATTATATTTATTAAAATTTATCAAAATTTAATTACATATAATTTAATTATAGAAATTAAATTA
>JANVCQ010000003.1:13340816-13358751 GCA_025531925.1 Erythroxylum plowmanianum | reverse complement strand
ACCCAAGAGCCATTTTAAGGAAGAAGGGTTAAATGCAAGAATGCTTTGATTGAGATCTATATATATATATATATATATATTATCTGCTACTTCATTAAAAATATTATCTGCTACTTTTAATGAACAAGCACCCAAGAGCCATTTTAAGGAAGAAGGGTTAAATGCAAGAATGCTTTGATTGAGATCTCTCCCTAGACACCATAATCCCTATCTCACGGCCCTGCACAAGTACAGTGCAAGCTCCTAGGTAGAGAGCAAGAGTTGTCTGAGTGGGGTTCATTATAATTATCTCATGTGAAGGGAAAGGAAAAACCCATCAAATCCTTTCTGAGAAAATAGCACGCAAACCTTTGGACTATATCACTCTATTCAACGCAAAAATACCCTCCAGCAATCATCATGTCCTCTACCTCCTTCCTCTCATCATTAGTCTCTCACTTTCATCATCATAATCATCGTCGACCCAATTCCATCTTTCACCGTCCGCCAACCCCACCTGAACCACCGTCATTAATCTCCAACATCACAAGAACAAGAAAGAGAAAGAAAAAAACAGTTCAGGAGTTAGAAGATGAAGATGGGCTCGCTGAAGAAGAAAAAACCCTACTACTCTTATCTTCCGCTGCCCAGTGACCTGGTCTGAGAAAAGGGTCTTTTTGTTTCTTGAAAATAATTCACATCTCAGTTCCTTCTCTTCTTTCTTCTGGGGAATCGAAGCATCACGGTCCGATTGTTTGTTAGATCAAGTTTATCTAATTGTGTGTGTAAAGTTTGCAAGTCTTTATCTTTATGGGTTTCCCTAATTTTGCAGCCATATGAAGTCACGAGTGAGGCAGATACTAGCTAATTGGATTTTGCTTGCTTTGACTTAAGATGGCATGAATACAGCTTTATTTGTTCGACTTGTGTGTTTGTGTTACAGAACAACATGATGAGCTCTCCATCTTTCTCTCTCTGTCTCTCGTCTTCTGAATAATATCATTGTTTTGTCTTGTCGTTTTAAAGGCTTTCAATTGGTGCAAGTTTCTGAAAGCTGCAGGTGATGTAAAGATCTGGGTTTCTATATGTACCTATGGAAATAAATGTTGTTCACTCCTTCGACATGAACTCTTGTATCACGTATTGGTAAATTTCTATTCTAGTGTTAATTTGTACCCGTTATTGCTGTACATACTATACTTCTGTATGAATATCGCAATCATATATCTATAGTACACATCTCCAGCTAGGGCTAGATCCCCTTTGCATAACAACAAGTGTCTGATCTTCCCTTCTTTTTTTTTTTTGGTTCTATTGTATGGAACGCTAACTGATTGCAGAAAAAAGAGAGTTCCGCAACTTATCACGGTTAAAAAAATTCATATCTATAGATCTATTAATGAAAGGAGAATTGCAGGTGTTTGTTTTCATTTCCACCTCCTTTCTTGGCCTTGGCATTGCAGAAAATCTATATAATTGTGTCATTAACATATATGCATATAGAGATGATCTCGTTTTGTTTATGACTCCAGAGATATCTATATCATGTTCACTGGATCAATCAAATTATGGTAAGTAAACAGGTGATTGACGTTCACTTTGGCAAGAGCTTTGGTTTTTGAGGTAGAAATTTTGTTTCCTGGAGGAAAAGGAGAAAGAAGTGAATGTTCGAATTTCTAATGATTTTACCTATTAGCAGGTAAAAGTAAAAAAAATACTGTGCTATGAACCTAATGATTTGCTTCCTTTTTTTTTTTTTTTTCTCACTTGTTGTTTCTTAGTCCAGAACATTATAAATGAGAAACAGCTAGCTAACAAAATAACAATGATATTGCGCCCGTTCTGTGCACTTGAACAAAATGTTTCTGTGTCATTCTTGTGTCTACACAGTGTGTACTGTTCTCTTATCTGTTCTATAGATTCCTAAACATTTACTTCTTTCTATGTACATCTACTATCTCATGCGAGCATCGGTTTTCCATTCTCATCCCCCGTCAGTAGAATATCAAAATTATGAGTTGTAAACAGGCTTCCCTCCACCAAGGAACTGCTGCTTCTTTCTTGCTTGAATCAAGGGATCGCTGAAAAAGAAGACATCATGAGCTGTTAGGCATCTGGGGATCTAGTAGTTATAAATTGTCAACTTCCTCGGAGACATATTTGTTTAAATCCTGCTGTTCACCAGTTTAAGTCAACAACATTTTACCTGGCATATTGCACATGCAATGCTCATATAGAATGCCCTAGTATACGAATATACATTCCATGACAAGTCGCATCAAACTTTCCCATTGCTTTGAAGCATGCACATAAATAGCTGTGAGCTATGTACTGTTAATTCATCGATCCTTAGGCTTTCTTGACACGTGGTGTACATAAATTTATATATTAAGAATTCTACGAGCTAGTTACCCACTTAATTTTCTCATGATGCATTTAAGCTCCTTTAACATATAGCATCCCGACCAAGATAAATACCTGTAATTAGTAAGGGGAACTTAATATTTTAATTCTTATTAAAATTAACCTGTGTTATATTTTTTTAGAAATTAAAAGAAATTGTAATAACTACAGCCAAACTATATACAACATGACAATGAATTTTATTTTTAATATTTTAATATATAAAATTTTATTTTATATCAAATGCAACACAGAGTTAGTTCCGTTATTGTTAATTTAAGTAACTTGATGTATAGACTATTTAATTAATTTTTAAAACATATGATCTTAACAAAAAAAGAAAATTAACCTCATATTCCCTATTCCAATTCTATAATAACTTAACCAAGAACCAATCCAATATTTTTTTTAAAGAAATTCTAGAAGATGTTATAATGTATAGAAGAGTCATCCACTGAAGTTTAAGTCTTTCACTCCTATTAAGGATAAATAGGATCTTAATTGTTTTCTTAGTTTGAAACTGTATCTTACTCCCTCATATTCATAATTGTAGATAGTGCGGTTGAAGTCACCAAGGAGTAACTAGGGTCTTGAGATGAGATCAGTAAGCTAAGGTTGGTAAGCTCCTTCTAAAGGTCCTCCCTCTTAAATTGGTGATTGGCTGCATATAGCTGATACAAAGTTTCCATGATTCCCCATTTTCTATATGCAGATGAATTCTTTATATAGAGCTTTGCATTTGTGCAATTTTGATATGATAAGGGTTATAAACGACTATTATTCTTCCTTTGAAACAGTGGTTGTGATTTGTAATTGTTTCCCGTTTTAGTTGGTTATGTTATTGCTTTTTAATGGTTATGTTTATTGTTATTGTTTGGTTATATTGTAGCGTATGCGAGAGTAATGAAGTAGTCAGGGCTAAGGACGTCATTTTTAAGATCTTCAACTAATAATGGTTCTTCAACAAGCATTAAATGCTTATATAGATTTAATGCATATTTAACAACTTCATGAAGTGAAAAAAAAATATTGGTCGTAGGTTTTATAGATGCATAAAATATCTAGTTAGGAACAGTTCTTTTTTATAATATTCAATAAATGTGTTAATGTAAGTTTATTTTTGTGATGCTTACAAGGTTGGGAGTTGCAAGTTCTTTTGTTGACACAACAGACCCTTTCCAAATAGGGTTGTTGATATTATTTAAAGATTGTTGAATGATAATGCTAGATTGAAGCACCAATTAGCTTTGAATTTCAAAGGTCTAGTTAAAGATGAAAAGTGTAACAAAGTTATTAGAAGACTAAATAAGGAGGGACAAAAGGAAAACATTGAGTTACACAAAAGAATAAAACAAATGGAGTATAAATCAAAGCTTGCTGTGATTAATAACAAAGAGCTAAAAAAGAAATTAATGACATATATTATTGTTGTATCCATAGCCATATATTTTGAGCTAGAATTGATTTCTATGAATGTGGTTACGTAAGAAGTACTTGTATTATACATGACAATATGTTTAAATATTAGTTAATATGTTATAGTTACTCCATTCATATGCAATTACATTCAAAGTAAAGTTCAAATTGTGACAATATGTTAAAAAAGGAAATCATAAAAGTTCATTTGTAAAGTTCCATTTGACAAGCATAAACATGTAACCCTATAACTTTGACATTCATAAACTTGTAACCCTATAGCTTTGACATTCCAAAATTGAAAAGTTGATATTCATATCATAATGTTGTAATTGAATGGATCCAACAAAATGTTTTTAAGATGCTACAAAGTGATCCTACCAGAATTTACACAAAATAAACATAATGGATCCAACTAGGTTACACATAAAATGGATCCTTCCACAATTATGTACAAACTAGAATTAATAAATGAAATTCTCTACAACCAACTCATGCACAATTATTTGTTATTCACACTGTGTTAACTTCCAATTTGAATGTTAGAAGTTGGTTAGTTTGAATTACTAAAAGTTTTTTGTTTAGACGCTTGCTTTTATAATTTCCTTGATGTGAAACTTAGGACTCCCTTCCATCTCAACCCCCTTAGTTGGAATGATAACTAAAATATGTTAGCATAAACTTATCCAAATGTTCTCTTTCTCCTCAATGATAGAGGTGAAGTTGTAGATGGCTGTTACAAACAAGGTTAAAGCACTAATTGAATTATGAAAAGTTATATACAAGAAGAATAGCATATATGAATAATAATGTATGATAACTCACCTTAACTCTACCAAATTTAGAAGGTTTTCTGCTAACCTTAGGTCCACTAACTGTAAAAACCTACGTAATTGCTTCTATTATTAGATTTTCACTATGCCTAGATGATTGTCCAATATTGACATATCAATTAGTAGTTACCAAGTTGTATATAAATTACAAATTTAAGTTAAATAACAAACCTTAGTATTTTTGACTTGAAGGAAGTGTACGAAATTTTTGAGCTGCTCTTGTTATGGCAACTTGTTCCACATTTATCGCACACTTGAAATTGCACCTTTTGTGGTAACCTGTGAGGATGCTTCACTCACTTTGGTTCATCTTTACCTTTTTGCCTATTCTTTTTAGGCCTACTAGGCATAACTCTTTCCAAAGGTGGAGGTATCTCCTCATGAGTGTTTGGTGGCTAGAATTTGTACCCTCTATTGGTTGCAGGATATTCTCATAAACTTCCATAAACCTACCTTTATGATAACAGTCATCCACATATGCCTTTGGTTATTGTTTGGCATATAAAATGGTTTTAATTGCATGATTGCAAGGAAACCAATAGAGTTCTCGTACCTTACAAATACAATTCTACTCCCTCGCTAATTGGAGAACATGTGTGTCATCTCCATTAGTCACTTCATACTTCCTATTCACATTCCAAATAACTCTTCATCTCATTGCATCCTTTTTATCCTTGTTTAATTTTTTCGTCACTTCAAGTGCCATATCCCCCTTCCATCTCTTTGTTTGTTCTTTAATATCTGAGTTCCTTTTAATTAATATGTTTCTAATGGCCTCTAGTATGCTAATGATAGGGACGATCATTGGCCACAAAAATCTAAGATTTGAAAGTCTTACTCATCTTGTTATCTATAATTGGACATTTGGACTCAATTCTTTGGAAAGCCCTACTTCATGTTTCCTTTAGATATTCAAGCAAGTCACATACACATCTTGGTGCAAGTTGGTTTAATTTGATCAATATGTCAACAAATTCTTAAGGGAAGGTTGTCCAAGCACAACTCAAAAATGCATTCCTCATATCATTTCCTTTCCATTTCCCCTACCCTATTGTGATATATATGGCTTACACACATCTTATATATAACAGAAAAGAATACATCATTCACAGTTCACATAAGTCCTTAAAAATTAATAATAAAATGTTAAAAGTATTTATAGACATAGAGGGATGTAATAAATAACTTTAAGTTGGATGAATTACCTTTTTCATATTAGAAACCAGAATTATTTCTTTGCCATCTCCAGGCTATAATTCATTGGCTAAATGCTCTATAAACTATGTCTATGTCTCAGTATTCTTCACCTTAACTACTGCTCACATGATTGGTTAGATTCCTTGGTTGTCATCAACTCTTATGGCACGTAGAATTTATCCCTGGTACCTTTTTTTAGAAAACATCTATCTATACTAATAATTGGCCATAACTTCTTCCACCCCTTCTTTATTACATCGAAACATAAATACATTCTTTTGAATATCAATTTGTCTTCATCTCTTCTAAGTTAAAAGTCTACCGTTAAACCTAGATTCATTTCTTTCAATTCAAAAATATAACCATAAAGTTATTTGTATTCATTATGCTACTCTTTTGTTTTTGCTTTAAGTAGCTTCCTCCTTGTATACTTGCATATGGTAGTATTAACAGACAAATTTAGTTTCTCTCTACATTCTTCAACCATTTTCTTAAAGTATCTCATGATAAAGTTTTATGTAACTAGCCTTGGCTTGTTTGCTGGATTGCACGTATGCATTAGATTGTAAGTTTTTAGCTTTAAGCATTTATCTTTTCTATCATATGGAACATACAACTCAAATGGACACCCATCAATTTAACTATATCTTATCCTTTTCTTTTCATTCCTTTTGAAACTTAAGTTAAATCCTATTGCTAATACATAATTAGCAACCACTTCGTTGAAGTGTTTAGCATTATCAAAAACCATCCCTAATATCCATTCACTTGCAAACACTCTAGTAACATATCTATTACTTTCATTGAGTAACCTCAAAGCATCATCTAAATCTTCACCACTTGGATCTTCATCACTAGCCAAAAAGAACTCCCATGATTAGAAGAGTTACTATATATTGCTTCATGATCTCTATCAACATTAATGTTTAAATCTGAGTCATATTCACCTCTATCAGGAACTCTTTCTTTAACACCTAAATCACTACTCAAATCCTCACTACCCAAACATTTAGCACCTAAACCAACTCCACTCAATTCCTCACCGCCCAATTGTTTACCACTCAAATCAACTCCCATGGAACCACCCAAATTAAGTTTATCTTGAGCACTCATATCAAAATCACCAGCACTACTAATTTCAACATCACTACCTCCTACATCATTACCTCCTACAACAGAATCATAACCTATATCCACTTTATTATCACCCTCATTTTCATGCTAGTTACGATGTCATATTAACATTGGTAAGCTTCGTGTCGATTCATTTAAATGCTCCAAGTAAATGTCAACCATACCATGTACCTCTATCAATACAATCAAATCAATTGCACTCTAATTAGATTCTAAGCTCCTTAAACCTTCTTCCAACCTCTTATCAGGAATTAAATACCATGCACTAATAATATTTGTATATCCTAAAATAACACCCATTTCATATACCTCTCTCAAACTGATGTAGTCCAAGTCTAAGTTATCATAAATTTGTGGAGGCTTACCAATATATTCTAGTGTAGCCCCTGAATAAAATGTCCACCATGAAATATCGCCATACTAACTTTTCTATTTACTACTATCCTATAAAGAAAAATAGGAAAATAATCATAGCTATATTACAGCAAAGATATATCACAAAGCTTAAATAATATACATATTTGTAATTGTTAAATATTTCAATTGACATGTATAATCTGGAGAGTGGCTAATGAGTGATTTTACATATGAGGGAATTCAAAGTGTGTGAGAAAAGTAAAGATAAATTTGTATTTTAAAGTGTCAAAATTCAATGGGAAGTCTTTATACGTAACCTTTGTACCCTTTTTAAAACCATCACAAAACTTCCACATAAAAAATTTACATAATCCATTTTTATTTCATCTTTTGCTTCATTAAGCTTCCATTTGTGCTGTACGATGAACATAAGAGTGGCTACTATTGGTTAAACATTTACAAACTAAAAATAGGTGTTGCTACAAAATTGAATTTAGGGCTAAAAATTAAAAATATATATGTGAGAAGAATAGTTATAAACTTTATTGAAAGAGAAGTAAGCTGTTAAAAGTAGTAGTAACTTTAACCCTTAATCAATGTTCTCTTTCATTAGGGCCTTAGCATGACTTATCTCATACATATATTTTGAAATTTGGCCACAAATTGGAAAAAAAATGGGCATGTTTAAACAATTAGAAGAGTGGTTTATATTAAATCACTGATTCTAGTTGCTTACGAACTAGTACCATTACTTTTGGTAAGAATTATGTCATTAAGAAAATTTGGTGAATGGTGGTAGGTTCAACAATCAAATTAAATATGTCATTGAAAATTGACTCTAAAGGCATTGATGGTTAACAGTTAAGTTTTTATATATATGTTTATGAATATGATTTCTAGAACCAGTGGTCATGATATAAGTATTGGTATGTGGTTTTAGAGGAAAGGGATGCAGAAAGAGTGGTAAGAAAAGATAGAATTCATTTTGTGGACTATTTATGATGTCAATGAATTGTTCTAGTTGATTGAATTATCGGTGCACAATTGTAGTTAGAAGAAATGACTTAGGAAGAATTCAACTAGAGATTGTTTTTGGATTTGGATTGTTAAAACACGTTTAAATGAGATACAAAACAGTTATTGTTTAAATGAGTTTATGAGTTTATATAAATCTAGCATAAAGATAGCATTATTTTAAATAAATATGATAAAAACAGAAAAACTTTCCACATGTATGACAACTTACCTTCAATTAACTAATCAAAAACTAGAGGGATCACAAGGGAGACCCTCATAAATCTGCTATCTCTAGGTATCACCATAAATCCACTGTCTCTATGGATCACAACAAATCCATTATCTCTATTTTTGGATTTAGATTATTAAAATGAGTTTAAATTAGATATAAAACAACAATTGCTTTAATGAGTTTATGAATTTACATAAATATGGCAAAAAGATAGCATTATTTTACATAAATTTGACATAAACACAAAACTTTCCACATATAAGGCAACTTACCTTTAATTAACTAATCAAAAGTAAAAGGGGCCATAAGGGAGACGATCGCAAATCTACTGTCTTCCATTATACACAAATCAAATTCAATAAAATGCAGACAAACAATTATTTATTGATTGTCCATAAAAACTATATAATGTATATTTGTAACTAAAGGAATGAAGTCATGTACCTCGAATGGAGAACTTTTCCATCACTAAAGTGACTAGAGAATGACAAAGAACTAACTACTAATGGTATGATTAAAGAAAGATGGAACGACGTATGGAATGACAACAAAGAATGTTGGAACCTCGCATGGACTGACTGGAGAACGAAGGAGAACACCAGAGAATAACAAAGCATGACTGGAGAACAACGGAGGATGAAATTAGGTTAACGAAGAAATTTGGCTTCAGACAGTTTAGGGATTTTGGGGGGGAAATTAAAACTGATTTCATATTCTTAATTATATCTAAATAAAAAATGTTTTATAAAGTAATATTATAATATAAAACTATTATTTAAATACACGTAAGCTACCATATTGGCAGCTAATCTTACGTGGCATGCCTAGGTGGAAAAATTTAGACAACAATTTGACGGAGTTAACAATTTTGAGGTAAATTACTCAATTTTATAAATGATAAAGGTTATATTAGTACTATAATTAATAATATGGGCCTGATTTAGAATTTTTATCAAACGTTAGGGAGTAGGTTTGACCTTTTGTCATCTATATGTCATCTATATTATTATAAGAAGATCTAAGATTCACATAAATTAAACGAAAACTTGTATTCAATAATGTGGTACCTTTTATTCCTTTTATAAAAGAAAGGAAATAAAACATTACGTAAAAACAAAGACAACAAAACAAATATAGCAAAAGATAAAATCAATAAAATAATATCATAAAATACTCACCTTCTTTAATATGTATGTAATCTCAATTCATGAATCTTTGCATATTGCATGTGCCCTTTTAACAAAAATTTTAATTTTAAAATTTAAATATTTTAGCAAGTTTTTTTCAAGAAAGTAAATTGTTACAATCCCTAATAATATGAATGAGAGAAAGCAATGTTTTAAAAATGAGATAGGCAGTTAAAACGATAAGACAAGATGTTTAAGATTTGAATGGTTCAATCAGTATTAGACAGTTAAAAAATCGATTAAAAATTGAAAAAAATTGAAGAATTTGAAATATGATTAAAGAAGATTATCTTTATTTATCAAAAAATTTAAAATTTAAAATTATTAAATAAAAATTAATTAATTAATTATACTTTATAAAACTCAATTAGTTAATGAAAACTAGTTGATTACTTAATAAACCGAATCAATTTTTAATAAAAAGAATTATTAAAATAAATCAAGATAAAAAGTTAATTGGTTCAAAATTTTTACCGTTAAGTTGAGTAAAAGTTCATGTTTTCTTTACTAAAACTGAAAATTGAGAGTTTATTTGTTTCTATTTCGTTTTCAGATTTAGTAAAAAAAAATGTTTATTTGAACATTTTGATTTATATTTTTTGTTTTAGTTTCTTATGGTTTTCAAAAATTATAAAATCATTAAAAATAGTCTTTGTTTTCTCTTTCTAGTTTCTTCGTAATTTGATTTACTATAAACTAAATATATATTATTTAATATATTAATATATTAATTATTAATAAGAATCATAAACAATTTAATTTGATATTAATTAAATTTAAAATATATTTAAAATATATAAATTTAAATAAAATTTGATTTAATAATTAAAATATATTTAAAATAAATATTAATGTATAAATAAAATGTTAATTTAAATTATTTATTTAAATAAAATATTTTTATTAATAATTTGTTAATAAAAATTATTTAAAAATTAACATAAATTTATTTAATTGAAATAATTTATTTTTATCTATGTAATTATTATTAGTAATGAAAATATAAGATATTAATAATTAATAATTAATCATATTTTTATTTTTGTTTGAAAGGCAAATAAAAACAGAAAATTAAAATTAAAATCACAGAAAAAGAAAATTCAGACTTTCTTCTTCAAATAAGGTTAGGGTTTGAGCCGGTAACGAACTGATCATTTGCTGTAACCATTAACCCCAGCACCTCCCACAAAGAAAAGAGGAAGAAGGTGATTTATTACAGGCTAGAGTTTCGATTATTCTTCGCATGGCAGAAACTTCGAGAGGTCGTGTCACTATTACTCTTGGTCGAAGTGGTCAGGTAGCCATTTTCCTTGACATTCTGGAGAGTTAATTGTTGCTTCACTTAATTAATTTTGGATTTTTATGATTTTGATACTATTGCTTTTGGGTTTCAATCGAATAAAAGGAATGTAAAAGTAGTGGAAATTGGCGTTTGGGGTTCTTTTTTTTTATCGCGTTTAAGTTTGATTTGACTTGTTCGTGTAATCACGCAGGTGGTGAAGAGGGCTGCAACTTTATCAGAGGCTGACTATTCGGATTCTGTGCCAAATGCTGGAAAAAAGCGGTCTGTAAGGGATAGATTAGGGAGCAATTTAGATAGTTCGATGATTCAGGGAAGCCATGGTCACGACAAACGGTTTGTTCACAGAGTATTGTTTATGTGGAATGCTTGTTACTATTAGGGAGGACCATATTTGTAGGAAAATGATTATGGTTGGTATAGTGGCAAATTGTGATTTTGAGGATGTTTGTTTGTGCCGTAGATTATCACCGTACCCATTGATTTTGGTACCGATAGGTTTATGTATGTTATGGTTGTATTCTACATTCGTGCAGGCAAAGACGGGATGGTAAAATTGAAGATTCTACTTTTTATGATGCACAAGGTAGGGCACTGCATTGAAATATCATTTGTTTTATAAATATATTGAACCTATTTTTGTATAGCTGACATGGGTATCTTTTAATAACTAAAGATGTTCGCCTTGGTAAGGATGACCTTCGGCTCAAACTTCTGCAGAAAAATTCTTATAGAAGAGTTCATAATGATGAACAGGAGAGAACTGTCGACCTCCGTGAGAAGCTATCAAGAACAGTGTGTCCTGTAGGCCGTTCTATCCATAGCCATGATACACGACAGTCTATCAACAGTCGTGATGCACGACAGCGGATGTCTGAACCTAAGGATGTTAACATCTGGAGGCAAATTTCTCCTAGAAGAGCTGCAGGTGATTCACCGTGTATGGACTTACCTAGAAATTCTTATTCTGTGTGGACCTTGGATCATATAAGACAACGATCTCCAGAAAGGATGATGAGTACTTCTCAGGATTTATCACCACCCAGAACTGTGGAAAGGATAATGAGTACTCCTCAGGGTTTATCTTCGTCCAGAAATGTCCGGGAACTTGATCAAAGACCTGTCTGTAGGACATATGATGACGTAAAAATACATCCATATATGGGCAGAGATGTTCACGATGCACCGAGGTCAGTGACTAGTTCCACAAGTTTCATGGCAAAACACGTTTTACCACCTGTATCTGCCAAGCCTGCAACAGTTCCTGGCCAGATTCTGCCACCTAATGGCATCATACAGAAGAGTGCATTTATGGTATGAGGCTTGCATTTTACTTTACCTCACCTGCTTGCAACTGCATTTATGTAATGTTATATTGGCATACTTTATACCATATCTTTATCTCGTAACTTGCTTGTTTGTGTGCTTTTATGGAATTATTACTCGGTGTCTTTCTCACCCTTAACTCCGATGGGAAGCAAGAATTGAATTTTATCTTTGAGCTTTCTGAGTAACACTAAGGGGCTATACAGAGTAAGTTAGCAAATGAATTGTATTTCTAAGAAGCTGCAAATTTTTCACCAAACTTTAGATTTGAAACTCTTGTCCCTTTCTTTTATCATTGAAGCCGAAGCTACTACCAAATTTTCAGTAATAGAACAAGAATGCAAAATTTTTTTTATTAAGGGGTTACCGTATTGTTTATATGCTCTAAGCTACAATTATATTAAGAAAAAGGACTTGCCCTCTGCTGGTACAGTTCCATTTAGCAGTTAAATATAGTAGCCTATAAGCTGTTTGTGTATTGAGTGCAAGTCATTTGTTTCTATTAAGTGACATTGAACTTTAATTGGTTCACTGAGAAGATATGTTGTTTTAATGTCCTTACTCTTTTATTTCATTTTTTGCTGCTGCTTATTTCCTTGAATTTTCTTATGCTTTCCTAGTCATGTATTTCTAAGAAGCTGCAAATTTTTCACCAAACTTTAGATTTGAAACTCTTGCCCCTTTCTTTTATCATTGAAGCCGAAGCTACTACCAAATTTTCAGTAATAGAACAAGAATGCAAAATTTTTTTTATTAAGGGGTTACCGTATTGTTTATATGCTCTAAGCTACAATTATATTAAGAAAAAGGACTTGCCCTCTGCTGGTACAGTTCCATTTAGCAGTTAAATATAGTAGCCTATAAGCTGTTTGTGTATTGAGTGCAAGTCATTTGTTTCTATTAAGTGACATTGAACTTTAATTGGTTCACTGAGAAGATATGTTGTTTTAATGTCCTTACTCTTTTATTTCATTTTTTGCTGCTGCTTATTTCCTTGAATTTTCTTATGCTTTCCTAGTCAGTTTGCAAAATCAGATGTGTTTTCTTATGTGGGATAGCTGTTCGTATGCTTGCGTCATAAGATAAGCTAATTTGTTTATTGACATCTATTATTTGCTTAATATTGTTGTTTTATGATAATATTTTTTGCTTCATTTTGCTATTATGATTCTGGTTTTTGGCATATTATTGACTGATTTATGTATTACTGTTGTCACATAGGGTGAAGAACAACAAACAGTAGAAGGCTTGTTGCATTCACTGGGACTGGGAAAATATGCAATTCTTTTCAAGGCTGAGGAAGTATGTGTTCTTGCTCTCTGAGATGCCATTCAGAATGTGGGCAATATTTTCTTTGGTTTGAGCTTTTTACTTTTTTGGTATATGCCATGAGGCAAAAAATTTGACAATACTGGGACCTACCATTCCCATGGAATTCTAAAAGATAGATCTAGAATAGACGTCCAACATATGCTTTTATTGCTGATCGTAGTACCTTCAACCTTGTTCTTTAAAATTCAATTGCTAATTTGCATTTAAAAACATAATTTCAATCTAGATTATGTTTTTTGAAGGTTTGCTAACCTCATGCTAATGCAGTGACAATTTTCATTGGCAACCTAATTTCATCTGTTTCCTCATTATGACATTATGAACAGGTGGACATGCATGCACTGAGGCAGATGGGCGAAAATGACCTTAAAGAGCTGGGAATACCAATGGTGATTCTCCTTTTCATTCCTCTGTTCTTTTGACTTTTAGTTTGCAAATATACCTTTTTTCACCTTCTTAGTATCTGACCTGAACTCAATCAATGCCTAATCATTCAAGAGCATGCTCTCTATTCTTATCCAACTGATTGGTGGCTTGGATAGAAATTGTTGAAGCCTAAATAATTAGTCTGGGTCTTTTATTTGCATTGTTTGCTTTAATTTTTGAAAATCCCGGTAGGTTTTTATTTTGAGAACGATCCACAAATGTTCCTTAGAGTAGCCTGAAGAAAGGACAACAATGTAGCCATAGTATTAGGGACCGACTGCGTCTGTTTGAGTTTCAATCCATTTGTACAACCTTTGGTCTTGTAATGGGTTCTGTCCAAAGAAGCTGCTTCATGGGAATCAATCAAAACTGAAATTCCCAACTAATTAAGATTTGGCTTTGGATGTTTCACTCAGTTTTAGTTAAACATCTTGTAGATTTGTTGTCTTGATATTCAGTGAGTTTGTGCAACTAATATGTGTTTTATTTTTGGCTAATTGAAGAGAAGGTTGCTCTTAATTTTATGGACACATTTTAACGTTCCCTGAATTACTTGGTAGATTGTATCTTAAACTTCTTTGCGTTTGAAACAGCTACAAATTTATTCAGAAGTCTTAGCACTTCCGACTTTAAATAAGGTTATCTGAATTGCAGGGTCCAAGAAAAAAGATTCTTCTTGCTGTCCTGGCGCGCTCTAGAAGGCAACCTTGAGTAAACGTGATTTGATATTGCATTTTGTGGCTGGGGGTTCATTTCATACACGAATCCGTTCATTAGGTGCTGCTAGACATTTCTTGCCGGATTAAGCTGCAAATGGCTATACATCACTCTGCCTATTCTTTTGCAATTTCAGTTGAGATTGGACTGTGATATTACGACGGCGTAAAATTTTGAGATGTAGAATTGACTTCCATCCACTTGAGTTATCAAATTGGTGCATGCAATGTAGAGTTAAATTGCTTTTTCTTTTTTCCTTTGGAACAGTAGATATGTTGAAAATGTGGAGTCCGACGGCGATGCCCTTTAGGCAGACGAAATGATGCAGCTGTGAAATGGATGGCCCTTTTTTTCGATAAACTTGTTAAGCTAGATAAGAAGAAACAAATTATCAGTACTTCTCGCCCTAGTACATGTGTCTGATAACGTTCCGTGGATTAATGTCACGTCCAACTGAATACTAACAAAAGCCGTTCTTCTAGACATATTTTGGAGGAGAAATAGATTGAATTTGCATGACTATTGTTATAATGAAAGAAGCTGACGAAAGGATTGAAGAAATACTGCTTACGAATTTTGATTGGAAATGGGCAGCTTTAGTTGGAGGTTATCTGGTTCTAGCTTGGAAACAAGCTCGAAAAGAAAAACCTTGGTCGTAGATCTATTGAATAGATGCTTTGCCCATTGAAAAGTGCATGTTGAGAAACTCCGGGTTAATTTGCTCCAATAATGACAAATTCACCTTAACTATTATTGCCTAGATTAATAGAATATGAACGATTGTACTAAAAAATCACACTAGGTAAATTCACAGAAAAGACTAGTGGGTTACAAACAGTCCTACTTAAATTTCAATCTCCTAGACATAATTTTCTTAGACATTATTTAATAGCACAATAATTCACTATAACTATACCCGATAATAGCCATTAAATAGACAAATAAAGAACATCAGAATTTAACGAGGTTTAGCCAATTGTGCCTACTTCTTCGAATACTACTAAATTGATATTTCACTATTTTTTGAAAATAATACAAGTGAAATATTACAAAAGGAGAGAAGAAATTTTATCTTATGAAAGACAATTTTTGGGATGCTTAAGGTAAAGGAGTCTTCCATTTATAACTTAAGACATTTTTGTAATTCTTCAATATGGGATAAAAATGTCATAAGTCAACAATTCTCCACCTTGACATATTTCACATCTTCAAATCTCTCACAAACTCATCTTTAGTAGTGTTTTCAAATGCGCTTTACAATGCCTATTTTCAATTTTTAAAAATATTGATCAAGTCCAAATAATGTTGGAACTTGGCCGCAGTTACTACCTTTGTCAACATATCAGCAGGATTTTTAGTGATCTTAATATTCTAGATTACTACTCCACCCTCTTTTAGAACCTCTCGTACAAAGTAATAACGAACATCAATGTGCTTCGTCCTTGCATGATAAACTTGGTTCTTTGCTAAATGAATGACATTTTGACTATCACAATGTACTTTGACATGCTTATGTCCAATTCCCAATTCATCAAGCAATCCTTGAAGCCAAATTGTCTCCTTCACAGCCTCTGTAATTGCCATATACTCTGCCTCTGTAGTCGACAAAGTAACTGTTGACTATAAGGTAGACCTCCAACTAATTGGTGCCTTTGTAAGAGTAAACACATAGCCAGTAGTTAATCGACGTTTATCTAAATCACTAGCATAGTCGGAACCACAATATCCAACTACACATTGACCATCTTGCTTATCCTGCTAAGATACCGAATCAACATCTACAATGTTCATAATGTACCGTAGAATCCATTTCACAGCTTATCAATGTTTCTTTCCAAGATCATGTATATATCTGCTCACAACCCCAACTAGCTGTGAAATGTCGGGCCTTATACACACCACAGCATATATCAAGCTACCAACCACATTTGCATACGATTCTTTAACCATGTACTCTCGTTTTACATCTTTCTTTGGAGATAGGGATGCACTGAGCTATATATGAGGAGCGAGCGGAGTACTAATAGGTTTTGACTTCTTATTCATGCCAAAAGATTGTAGTATCTTTTTCAAATATTGCTCTTGAGTCAAACATAATCTTCCCAACTTTCTGTCTCTACTTATCTCCATGCTGAGAATTTTCTTGGCTTCACCAAGATCTTCCATTTCAAACTCCTGATTCAACTGAATCTTCAATCTCTCAATTTCTTTTTGATTCTTTGAAGCTATCAACATATCATCAACATACAGGAGAGGAGAGATATAGGATTCACCTTGTAGCTTGCGAAAATACAAACACTGATCATATTTGCTTCTTGTGTACTTTTGCCCTATCATGAACTTGTCAAATTGCTTATACTACTGTCTTGGAGATTGCTTCAATCCGTACAACGATTTTTTAGGCTTTCACACCATATTTTCTTTTCCAGCATCTTAAAAACCTTCAGGTTAAGTCAAATATATTTCTTCTTTTAAGTCTCCATGTAAAAATGTAGTTTTAATCCAGTTGAACTAGTTCCATGTGAAACTGTGCTACCAAAGCCAACAAAATTCGAATGGAGAAATGTTTTACAGCTGGAGAGAAAGCTTCATTATAATCAATTCCCTCCGTCTGACCATAACCTTTGGCCACCAACTTTGCTTTGTAGCGAACATTATCTTTATCAGGAAATCCAACTTTCTTTGCATATACCCATTTGTATCCAATTGTCTTCTTTTCCTTTGGGAGACTAGTTAACTTCCACGTCTAATTCTTATGAAGGGAATCTATTTCTTCATGAGGCTATCCTCCATTTATCTTCTTTTGAACTTTGGACTACTTTCTTATAAGTGGTAGGAATGTCATCAATTTCAATTGGAGATGCATAAGCCACCATATTATCATAACAATTACGTACTTGAATATTCCTTTTTGGCTTTCCCAATGCAATTGGTAATTGTTGCTGTAGAGGTTCTTGAGTTGGAATCTCTTCTTCATCTAGTTCCTCTTCTACCATAGGAGTTTATGTTAGTAGTGTGCCCTAGGCCAATGGATAGTTGTGATTCATGTATCAACATTATGGCTTGTTAATAATATATT
>JANVCQ010000003.1:13316436-13331849 GCA_025531925.1 Erythroxylum plowmanianum | reverse complement strand
ATGGGCCGAAACTTATTGGGGCCTCAATGGGATTAGGGTTTCTCTATAAATAGAGAAGCTTAGGTCTCATTAGATAGTAGACACGATTGTCACGAAACCCTAGCCACCATCCGAGAGGAAAATCATGCGGCGTTCGGAAAGAGTTTCAGGATGTGCTAGCACACCACAGCCGCAGCCAGGATCGTGCATACTCGTGTGGATACCGGTAGAGGGCATTCGCGTTTGCAATGTCTTGGAATCCGAAAAAGAAGCAATCTATCCACGACAATAAGGTATTTTCGTACATCCTTGGTATTTTCGGTTATGCATCATGTTGTTGTATGGTCTTTTTCGCAGTGTATTGTGAATACTCGGACCGTACGCGTTCCAACAGTTTATACATCTACTTCATCATTTGCTGGGGTAACAATTCTTCCTTAAAACTCCACCTATTTTTGAGTACCATCTGTCTGCTTAACATTTTCAATTGTCACATTTCTTAACATAGTAGATTCATCAAAGGAAACATCCCTGCTGAAAATTATTTTCTTTGACTCTGGACACCAAAGACGATATCCTTTCACATCAAAAGTGATCCCCATGAAAATTATTTTCTTTACACTTGGATCCAACTTTGACTCCTTAATATGATAGTATGCGGTGGAATCAAACACATGTATGGAATCATAATTTGTAGCAGGTTTTTCAAACCATTTTTCCAATAGTGTTTTACCATCAATAGCAATTGACAGAAGGTAATTGACAAGATGACAAGTGTATGTAATAGCCTCAGCCCAAAATTTTTTGCCCAACCCACCATTAGATAGCATACATCGAACTTTCTCCAGCAATGTCAGGTTCATATATTCTGCCACCCCATTTTGTTGTGGTGTATTCCTGACTTCGAAGTGTCTGACAATACCTTCATCTTCACAAACTTTTAAAAATGGATCACTTTTGTACTCCCCACTATTATTTGTATGGAGACGCTCGATCCTTCTGCATGTTTGAGTTTCCACCATCTTCTTCCATTTTAAGAAAAGTCTCAACACCTCATCCTTATTCTTTATAGTATACACCCATACTTTTCGGAAAAAATCATCAACAAAGGTCACATAATAGTATTTTCCTCCTAAAGAAGCTGCTTTGGAAGGCCCCCCCCCACATCAGAGTGAACATAATCCAAAATAACCTTCGTATCATGGATTGCGGTGTTGAATTTCACTCTTATCTGCTTCCCTTTAACATGATGTTCACAAAGGTCTAATTTGTAGGCCCAAACTCCTTTCAACAATTCCTAATTTACTAACATCTTCAAGGATTTTTTACTTGCATGTTCCAAGTGCATATGCCACAACCTCGCTGCTTCTAGCTATTGATTATCATTAAAAGCTATTGCTGTTGTTATAATAACTGCATTACCTAGTAATAATACAGGTTATCATTTCTTTGAATTCCTTTCATTACCAAAAGCGCATTAGAGATGACTTTCATTACTCCATTTGTTGCATTTATAGTGTAGCACTTTGATTCTAGGACTCCCATAGAAATGAGATTCTTCGTCAAACTTGGCACGTATATGACATTTGTCAAAGTCCTGGTTGTTCCATCATGATTCCTTAAGCAAATTGAACCAATCCCATTTGTTGTGCAGGGATTGTCATTTCTGTGTAAACAAATCCACCTTCTAACTCTCTAAAATTAGCGAACCAATCCTGATTGGGACTTATATGATGACTATAGCCTGAATCGAGTAGCCATGAACTAGAAGGGCTTATTGAGGATGAAACAGCCAATGAAAGATCTGAGTCTACATCTTCATACTAAAAAACATTCGAATTTGAAATAATCTTTTCCTTATCATATTTGTTTTTATTCTTCAACTTTGGACAATCCTTTTTCTAGTGCCCTTTTTCCTGACAAAAGGCACATTCATCTTTGCTCAATTTGGGCCTCATCTTCGATCTCCTTTTCTTTCCTTTAATCTGGCTTTGCGAACGGCCTCTGGCTACCAAAGCTTCTGCTGCTCCACTTGTACGTTCTTTCTTTGTCTTCCTTCTCAATTCATGACTGTACAAAGTAGCTATAACTTCACTAATAGACACATCAACCTTCCCATGAAGTAAAGTAGTTTCAAGAAACTCAAACTCTTCAGGAAGGGATCCCAACAACATCAAAGCTAGATCTTCATCTTTAAATGTCACATCCAAATTCATTAAATCAGTAACTAAATGATTAAAACTGGTGATGTGATCATTTATAGCGGTACCCGAAAAATAAGAGAAACGAAACAATCTATTCTTCATGTGAAGCTTATTCTGACTGCTTTTCTTTATAAATTTCTCTTCCTACGCGTTCCACGATTTAGATGCAGAAGTTTCTTTCGAGAAAGCATACTTTTGCTCTCTGGAAAGACATGATTGAATTATACCACATGCCAAACGAGTTACAGTCTTCCAATCTTTCTCCTAAATATCATTTGGTTTCTTTTCTTTAATGGTGATGTCAAGACCTTGCTAAAAAAGAGTGTCTTAAACTTCACTTTGCCATATGCCAAAATGACCCGTACCATTAAAAATCTCCACCGCAAATCTTGCATTTGTCACAGCTGTCCTTGCTAGAATAGACGAGGTAGAAGCTATCGACAAGGTTGGTGCAGTCGTACCTTTGATTTTTGTCATCTCTGCTACAATTTCTATTCAATAGCTATCAATACGAAATGCTAATAGCCTAAAGAAAAATCTTTTCTGATGTAGAAGATCAGACCACGTTGCAACCATAGAGCATACTAAGAAAAAAAATTGTCTCTGATACCAATTGTTGAGAAATTTCGGGTTAATTTGCTCCAATAATGACAAATTCACCTTGACTACTATGGCCTAGGTGAATAGAGTATGAAAGATTGTACTGAAAAATCACACCAGGTAAATTCTCAGGAAAGACTGGAGGGTCATAGACGGTCCCACTTAAATTCCAATCTCCTAGATAAAACTTTCCTAGACATATAATTTAATAACACAATAATTCACTACAACTATACCCGACAATAGCCATTAAATAGACAAATAAAGAATACAAAAATTTAACGAGGTTCAGCCAATTATGCCTACTTCCTTGAATACTACTAAATTGATGTTTCACTATTTTCTAGAAATAATACAAGTGAAATACTATAAAAGGAGAGAAGAAATTTTATCTTATGAAGGGCAATTTTTGGGATGCTTAAGATAGGTGAAGGAGTCTTCCTTTTATAACTTAAGAAGACTCCCCTTCTTTGTAATTCTTTAATATGGGATAAAAATATGTTATAAGTCAATAGTGCATGACTGAAGCTTATATGTAGAAGGATCAGTACTCTAATCCTGCTCATAGACTTCCATCTTTGATATATTGAAAATTTCAAAAGATCTTATCTGATAAAAGTTATAACATCACAAAATCCCTCAGTAACAATGCATGGTAAATATAAAAATGCAGTCCTTGCTTTCTTATAGACTACTATTGAATATAGTAATAGTAGGTAAGGCTGCCAATCCACAGTCGCCCACTGATCTTCTCTCTCCAATCTTCAACTCGTGTAGTTCGTAGGCAGTTTCTCATTACGTTTTCTTTTATTTTTTCGTCTCTTCATCATCGAAGTGTACGATGGCGGTGGGTGTTCCTCTCTTTCTGTATTAGGGTGTTCCTCTCTTTTTGTTTCAATCTTGTGTTCCTTTGAACATTGTTGTTAATTGATTGCTTGTATCATTATTTGTCATTAAACGTGGACTATTAGTAAAAAGATAAGAGGTGCTTTTGATTGATCTCTACAACTATAATTACAGGTATAGGATCCCTTGAATAAATACAATTTTAGTCACTTAATTGTATAGAATCATATACCTTTTAAGTATAATTTATTTCATTGAAGTCAATAATATATTTTATCCTTAATTTGTGTTTTTTATTTTATTTTCTCTTTTTCTCTATTTATTTTTTTTCCATCCCTTTTATCTCTCCTCTATTTCTTTTTTCCATCCCTTTTATCTCTCCTCTCTATCTTTTTTTGTCTTGTTCATATGCTACTAGCTGAAGTACCTTATTTCAGTATAGCAATTTCTTTACTTCGAAATTATAGTTATTTCACTTAATTATATAAGTTAAATTGAATTTTGGTGCCATGAATAAGTTGTCTTTCGTCACATCACTTTTGAGTAAAGGGCGCTACTTCACTTCAATGTCACAATTGTTTTGTCTTGAATGGATAATTGTCTCATTTATTTAGACCAATTTCATTACTTTCCGACAATCTTATCAAGTGAGTTGCCTTATTCTACAATCGTTTGGCATCAAAGACACAATTACCTTACTTCACAAGGACAGTTCTCTCATTTTAAAATTTGCAGGTATATTTGTCTCACTTACATAATTTTGAATATATATGTATAAGATCAGTTGCTTATTCCTCTAAGATAGTTGTCTCATTTTTTAAAACATATTTATGTAACTATATTCGTTGTATCATTATTTGGCATATGAGCTTTAGGAGAATTGTCACACTAAAATATAGATGTCTTACGGTGAAAATAAAAGTATTTCATATAACTATACTAGCTGCATAGCTTTTGGATATTCAATAATAAATCAAGTAAAGGGAGAGAGGAGTGGGAGAGTGAAAGACAAATGCAAAAGGAAAGAGAATGAGATTAAAAAAGAGAGAGAAAATGAGAAAAGGAAAGAAAGAGGAAAAGATAAAAATAAAGGCTAAAAGGGCATTTTGAACTTCAACTTTGCATCATAATATAACATAAAATTTTGAAGCATATAATTTGAACTATAATATTATCAAAATACTCAAAACAAACTATAAATGGAAGAATAGGGATGACAATAGGCTAAGCGGGGACCTTAGGCTGGACAACTCTTGGTCAGACTTTATTTTGAAAAAAATAAAAAATGATGTTTTTGACAAAACGACGTTATTTTGTATCTTCTCATCGGGGCAAGCAATCTTGACCTATGGCCCAGTCAACCCAAGCCAAAGTCAGACTAATCCAGGTCACATTTGTCATCCCTATGGAAGACAATTTTGATAGGATCAATAATTTGTTAGTTAAATGTCACATTAATACTGATGGAGTATTATTTATTATTTTTAATTAAAAAATAGGTCCTTTTGTCATATCACAAAATGGGACCCACTATCTAAAACCTCTCTCAACTTTGCATCCTTTAAAGCCTCTCTCTCCCTTTTTAACTTGCTCTCGACTAGTTTTGATTTGCTCTATGGATATCAAGTTGCCTATTGGTTTACCAAACAAATTAACCTTAATCAGCCTCCTCCATCTAGTACTCTCTTTAGCGTCATCTAATCTAGTATAAGTATATCAGCAACATCCTTAGCAATTTCATTGTC
Organism: Erythroxylum plowmanianum; assembly: GCA_025531925.1. Taxonomy (NCBI): domain Eukaryota; kingdom Viridiplantae; phylum Streptophyta; class Magnoliopsida; order Malpighiales; family Erythroxylaceae; genus Erythroxylum; species Erythroxylum plowmanianum. Next base: position 13,326,475 of record JANVCQ010000003.1, on the reverse strand, counting down.
CTTAATACTTAGTCCCAATTTCAACGTCCTATGAATTCTAGTAGCAAATGTGTTAGGATCATCCAGATGTCAAAAGAGTTATCTAAAAGAGCAGTAGTACTAAGTCGGTTATTCTTGTCCATCTCCATTCTCTTCTTCAATTCCTTCATTATACCATTTCCAGGGTTTATCTCCAATGTCTTCTTCTAAGATATATAAGAACTCATGCTACTATCCTTTAGTGCTTAAGCCTTTATGATCCTCTCCTTGTTCATTGGCATCTGTATTTTTCGGTGACTGAACAGTAAAGAGAGTCGATAATCCTATCATACACAACCACCTTCTCAACTTCTTCTACTATAATGTCCTTAATACTCTTGAGGTTCCTTCTCTGTATTGGGAGACAAGAAAACACAACTTACTAAAATATCAACCAAAGAGTAACAACAACACACTTTTTCTAAGTTTATTCAACAAATATCAGTATAAGAATAAGAAACGTAATAAAAAAGTCAACACTGAGATTTAAATAAAAAATCCTCCAACGTAGAGAAAAAATCAATAGCCAATTTAACAAGCAAATCCATGAAGATCAAATAAAGATTTACAAAGTTTAACATCTCACACCAAAAATACAAGTTATCTCACAAAGTTTTAGGATTGAAACTCAAAGTTGATATATCAATCAACAAACTCTCGAATAAATCCCAAAAATAAGCTAAAAGATGAGAATACTATATTGCTTACTCTCTGCTTATTTTTCTTTGCTTACTCTCTGCTTATTTTTCTTACCTTTTTTAGTGCTTTGTCTGCCACTCAATGATTAAACCTATATCTTTTTCTTTTTTATATCCCGAAATAAGTTTTTTTGCATCATACATGGTCACTTATATGATCGTGTAAGTGATTGTGTCTCTTCTAACCTCACTTAAGTAATAGATGTACACAGTTATAGAGAGCTACACAGTCATCACACATAACCATATATGTCTTCTCCCTTCATGTCTTTCTTCATACAGTTCTATAGACTTACATAGTTGATCTACATGACCATATAAGTGAAAGACACTGGCATGTAGCACCATACACCATCGTGTCTCCCTTAGAAGAGTTTCATCCAACCATCATTTGTCTTGTCTTCATTCATTTGTCATTCCTACGAACCATAAAGAGCATCAGCGATCAACGAAAGTCTCCAGCTAGAACTAGACACTTAACAATCTGCCCCTCTAGCCTACATATAGGGAAGACATGTTATGCTTCGATAATTACTTGAAAGACATCCTAACAAGCTTACTACAAAGCTTATACTTGCTTCCAGGAACCACTTTAGTCAACATATCAGAATCAATGAAGTTTGTATGAACCTTCTTTAACATCAATTATTGCTTCATAATCACAAACCTCAACCGATAATATTTGAAATTTGTGTGGGAATGGTACATGTTATGTTTGTTCAAGTTAATAGCACTTTGACTATCATAAAATCCTACATAGTCTTCTTGCTTCACTTACAACTATGGGAGGAATCTTTTTAACTAAAACATCTCCTTACTAGCTTCCACTACAACAACATATTCTGCTTCATTCATAGATAAAGCTACACACTTTTGTAGCATAGATTGCCATGAAATGGGTCCCTTCGCAAACTTCAACAGAAAACTTGAAGAAGATTTTCTTTAATCAAGATCTCCAGCCAGATTTGAATCAGTATAACCTTCTAGACTTGACTCACCATCATTGATAAATGCGTAATTGATCATAATTTTACCTAATTTGATATTTTTTGCTTGATATTTTATACTTTTATTATATATTTGGTACTTAATGTGCTTTAAGTATGTTTATAGGTTATATTTGCTTTCATGGACTTAAAAGAGAAGAATTTGGACGAAAAGACAAAATAAAATGAAGAATTGAACCATAGAAATGATGCACAGCCATGCACTTGTCCAGGTCATGCAAAATCGCAGTTTTAGGTGTTTTTGGATATATACGATACACGACTCTGTACCAGACCATATAAGTCTCAAAACCCTAGTTTTTAATATAAAAGACTTTTTTGGCAATTAATGGGGGGAGCAGACTCTTGGAGCCAATTCCTGTCTTAGAGTTCATCTGAAAAGGACAATTTTAGTCCAAAAAATTGGAAAACACAAAGGAATCATCGATAGATCCATCGGAATACAAGATCATACCTTTACATTGCAAGAGTACTCAATAAAAGACAATCAAGAAGATTTAGAATTATGAACCCATTGCTTCTATTTATTTTTCTTTCAATGTATGTTTGATTTCGTGCTCGATTATACGTAACTAAATGTCCAGTTAGTATTTATGTTACATGAACCCTATTTTGATACCTTAACATGTTTTGAATTTTCTATTAATGCAGTTAATTGATTGATTTGTTACGATCCAATTACTTATTTTATTTATGCTTGAGTGTTCTAAAATATTAGATCATAATCTAATTTCATACATAGCGATTAAGAAATCCTAGGTTTGAATAGATCCATGGTAATTGGAAAGAGTTGATTACAATCCTAAAGTTAAGATGACATAAATCTTCTGGATTAGCGTCAAAACTAATAGAGGGATTCATAAAATAATAATGCAATCTTATAAGATTTAACCTGAGTAATTCGATTAGATACTTTAGGATTAGTTATTAGTAGACTCAAGGTTAGCTACTAGCATCCCATAAGAGTCTCCACTATCCAATAAATCATCAAAACAATTGCATATAAAAGGTCAATTTGTTAAGGGTTTAAGGGGATTTAAAACCTAGATACTAATTACTCCATATCATTAATTTCGCAGTGTTTCCTAAATTCTATATTCACTTTTGTTTCCTATTTTATTTTACTTTTTAAGAAAATGAATAATGTATTAGTATAGTAGGAACTAATACAACATTACAATTAGTTCAAGGCTTATGAGCCAATAGGAAACTTCCAAAAGATCAGAAGAAATATAAAGGTGATAAGATCAAAGTGCAATTAAAAGAAATACTTAGAGTTTCCATATGTTCTTCATATCAACAGAAAGAGAGGGACGTGCATTTTTAGCATATATACATGTTCTTATTATGTTTATAGCTCTGTCAGCAATAAGGCATTTATCTTCCTTCTTATCTATGAATTTCAATTGTTTCTTTCTTTCCAAATACAATAGACAGTAATGATAAAAGTAGCTTTAAGGAGAGTGGAGTGTGCTTGCCCTTTCCTTGTGTTACAAATAACCCATCTCTGGTCAAACTCCCAATTATAATTGGAATGAGGGATAAGAAATAAATGCACCATTCACCATTACAATTAAGGAAGAAACCTTTAAGTCTAAAGGTATTCTGTTTCTAAGACTTAGGAAGTCAGGAAAATGAATAAGGGGGCTACTAACCAACCTATTAACAAACTAAAACCAAGTCTTCTCTCCATTTCCAATTTTGTGCTTAATAAAACTATAGATGATATCTCTTAGTTTCATCATGTGCTTGAGTATCTAAGAACCATCCTTAGTTTCAGCTTGTTTTCATTAAAAATCTAAAATTAATCCCTAAGCTAGATAATAGGGGTAGGGTAAGTACTAGTATTCATAGTCTTTAGGGATTGAACCGTACTTCCCGATACTAGCTATTATTCAATTGTGCACTAGTAGTTATTACATAAATGACAAACTCACGAAATACGTTAATCAATCACTAAAACACAAACTATACTTTGAAGTACCTCTCAAGTAACTCAAATCTATTCCATTGCTTCCTAGTGAACCTATCCTGGATTAGACAAGAATCTGCTCACTAACCCAACAACCTGTGTAACATCTAGCCTTATACACATGATAGCATACATCAGAGACCCTACTGTAGATAAGTATGGAGCAGAAAACATACCATCTTTCTCCTTTTTTGTCAAGGGATATGCACACTTACTCAATTTAATGTAAGGTGATAGCGGTGTACTAACTAGCTTAGCGTGCTTCATATTGAATCAATACACCTTTCCTATGATAACCATAACTTTCTACTCATCCTATCACAAGTTATCTTCATGCTTATAATTTACTTTGCATCCCAAATCTTTTATATCAAAAGATTTAGACAGATCCTCCTTTAACTTTTGGATTCTTCTAAGATCTCGACCTACAATTAGCATATCATTAACATATAAAAGAAGAATGACAAATTTCTCAATTGTGAACTTCTTGAAATACACACGAGCATCAGCATAAGTTTGCGTGCATCCATGATCTATCATTAAAGAATCAAACTTTGGATACCATTTCCTTGGAGTTTGTTTCAAACCATATAAACTTTTCTTTAACTTGCAAACCAAGTTTTTCTTGTCTTTAGCTTTCAAACCTTCTGGCTACTCTATGTTTATCTCCTTTTTCAAATCTCCTAGTAATAACACTGTTTTAACATCTAATTGTTCAATTTTAAGATCTAAGTGAGTAGTTAAAGTCAAAACTATTCAAAATGAGTTTATCTTGGCCACTAGTGAAAGATTTCATCAAAATCTATGCTCTTCTTTTGATTGAACCCTTTCACCACTAGCCTTGCCTTGTGCTTCACCAGCGTATCTCATCTTTCTTTATTTTGAAAAACTCATTTATTCTTCAATGTTTTTTTTTCCTTTTGAAAGGTTCACAAGCTCATATGTATTGTTTTTCTTTAGAGAGTTCATAGCTTCCTTAATAGTTGTGATCTAAAAATCTTTGTCATCATAAGATGCAACTTCTTGCATATTCTCGGGCCCCCGCTTAGTAGTAACCAATATAATTCTACATTTAGATATCTTGTAGAAGGTTTTTTCTCCTTTGTTAAACTTTAAAGTTGTATTTCACTAAATCTTGTATCCAATTGATCCCCCTGCTCATCATCCTTAATGATTCCACCAGTACTGTCTGGATGTGATTCATGTAGCTTATCAATATCAAACTGTACGTGATCATCATCAATTGGATAATCTTATCTCCTCTTAGAAGATCAACACCTCTCTTGTGTTCCTAGAATACCACATCCCTGCTCCTGACCACTTTTTGTTTCTCTATGTCATAGAGTCTAAAGCCAAATTGTTAATTACCATAGCCAACAAAGATGCAAGGTATTTCCTTTAAGTCAAGCTTCTTTCTTTGATCCTTGGGTACGTGCCTAAATACCTTATAGCTAAAAACTCTCAGATGATGATATATAGGGTCTCTTCTACTCCATGCTTTCTTAAGAATCTCAAAATTCAATAGAACTGAGGGATCTTGGTTGATCAAATAGACTGCAGTTCAGGCTACTTCACCCTAAAATGTTTTCAACAACTTAGACATTCTAAGCATATAATGAACCTTCTCCATAATTATTCTGTTCATCCTCTTAGCAACACCATTATATTGTGAGTACCAGGTTCAATCTTCCCATGTCAATTATCATGTGACGTATAGTATTCTTCAATCACCTTGAAAGTATACTCTTATCTATTTCTGTTTGTAACCACTTCAACTTCCTCTCAACTTCCCTTTCCACTATAACATGACACTTCTTGAAAGTTTTAAATGCTTCACTCTTGGCTTTCAACATATATGCCCAAGTTTTCCTCAAAGTATTATCAATGAACATAACAAAATATTTGTTACCTCCTAGTGACTTCTCCTTAATAAGGTCATATATATCTGAATACACTAACTTGAATGACTTTATATTCCTTGTCAATCTTCTCTTGAAAGAGACTTTATACTATTTTATGCCAAACAAAGATCACAAGGATTAAGCAATAGAAAGCTTTTGATTGGGATAAAGAATTTACCAGCCAGTAGCTTTATTCCATTCTCGATCATATGCCCTAATCATCGATGTCATAGATTTGGAGCAGTTTCTTTTTTTTTACTATGTATTCTCCTCTAACACCATATACCTTCAAGTGTGTCTTGTACAATGTGTAACACCACTCTACCTGAGCAACAATCATTGCTCCTTTAAACAATTTCCACTTCTTATCCTTGAAAGTGTGCTTGAATCCTTCTTGATGTAACATACTTGTCAATAACATATTTAACCTTAAACAGGAAATGTGTTATACATCTGTCAAAGTTAGCAAACATCTGATGTTTGTTTGAACTTAGATATCACTCATACTGACAATTTTAGCAAAATTTTGATTGCATATCTTTATACTCCCAAAGTCTTCGCTTTTATAATTTAAGAAGTACTTAACTTTTGGAACATAATGATATGATGCTATTATGTCAATTAGCAAATCAAAACTTGAATCACTGACATGGAAGCAATCACTTATCACATAAACTAAGGACACCTCATCATTCGTGCTTAAAGCAGTTACAACTGTACTCTTATCATCTCCATCATTATGTTGATCTTGATTTTGCTAATCCCTCTTTTATTTATTATAGAACCTCTTTATATTTCCTGGCTTATCGCAATAGTGGCATGCCTTTATGTTTTTGTCACCTATAGATTTTAATTGGTTCTTAGACTTGAATGCCCTTTGAGACCCCTGCACTTGCTCCTTCTCTTGCTTGTCTTCAAGAAAGCTTTGCCGTTTTCAACTCCCATCCCTTTTCTCCTGATTTCTTCATTGACATACTCTTTTATATTACATCCAAAGAATGCACACTTTTAGGAGCTGAATTGTTAATTTTCTCCACTAGCATCTTCCAACTATCTGGTGATGAAATCAGCAGGAATAAGGCTTGAAGCTTGTCATCAAAAATGATCTCCATTGTTGTAAACTTGTTGATTATATTATAGAAATCACTTAAATGTTCTGACACAAATTTTCTAGCTTTTAACTTCAAGTCACGCCTTTTAATCATAGAGGCCTTATTATGGGCAGTCTCCTTTAATAGAGTCCTTCTATCTTTTTCATAGCTCAAAAGGATATATTGCTTAATACATATAGTTAAATATCAATCCATAGTTAAATATGCTGATATCAATTCATTCTCAAATCGTGCCTAGAGTTCTTCACATCATCTTCTCTTATTCTCTAACATCTTTTCAGGTTTTGAAGTACCATCTCCTTTACACCTTTGTCCATATCAATAGGATCAAAGAGATCCCTGCAATATAAAGGGTCCTCCATTATAGGCCTCCAAATAGAGTAGTTTGTTGATGTCAACTTAACCATAAAGTTATCTCCACCTTCCATCACGATGTTGGAAGGCAAGAAAAATACAACTCTATAAAAGATCAGCTAAAGAGAAATAATAACAAACTCTTATCAAGTTTAATTAGCAAATATCACCATAAGAATAAAAAACCTAATAGAGAAGTAAACATCGAGATTTGTATGGAAAACCCTCCAATGTAGCCTACCAAATTGGCAAGTAAATATGTTACGCTCAAATAAGGATTTACAAAGTTTAATATCTCAACTTATAACTACAGGTTGTCTCGTAAAGTTTTAAGATTGAAATGTAAAGTTGATATGTCAATCAAAAAACTCTTAAATCAATCTAAAATAATAATAAAAATATGAGAATACTATACTATTGCTCTCTCTCTATTTTTCTTCCCTTTTGGTGTTTTGGTCATCATTTAATAATTGAACCTACATCTTTTCCTCATTTATATCCTCAAATTGGTTTTCTGCATCATACATGGTTACTTACACGGTTATGTAAGTGACTATGTCTTTTCTAGCATCACTTAAGTCATGGATGTACATGGTTACAAAGAGCTACATAGTCATCATACACAGTCGTATATGTCCTAAACATAGGCATGTACATAACTGTGTATTTCTTAGGCCTTCACTTCTTTGTTCATATGATTCTAAAGACTTACGCAATTGATCCACATGGCCGTGTAAATGAAGGACATAGGTGTGTAGCACCCTACATGGTCATTTCTTCCTCAAAAGAGTTTCATCCAACTGTCATTCATCTTTTCTTCAATTGTTTGTCATTCCTACGAACCATAAAAGCGTCAACATCACCAAAAGTCTTAAAGTAGGGTTAGACACTCAATACTCTACGCACCTACAAGGTTTTGTTAAAAACTCTATAAACTAAGTCCCATCTAACCTAGTCAAAAGTCACTCCCCTTCTCATTATCCGTAGATTTCAACCAACATTCACCTACTCTTTCCACATAAAAAACACAAAAAAACTAAAGCTTTTCCCAAAACCTAAACCTCCATCTATTGCTTCAGTTAAGTTTGTTAAAAGATAATATACACCTGGTATGTTGGGCCCCAAATTTGTATTGATTTTATTAAGCATGAATTGAGTTGATTATGGAATTTTTCTAGATAAAATTGTTTTGTTTAAAGTCTAATTAGCATGTCAAGGTTAGAAGGATTTTATGGCTTAGATTGATGGAATTAGAAGTATTAATTGGAGAAATTAAGATTAAATTGAGTATTATATGGTGTATGTGAAAATGAGTAAGTAAGAATGATTAAGGGCAAAATGGGCAAGTCACTTAAGGTCTAATAGTTATAAGGCTTTATGGAGGGCCATTTTGGTCTTTACTCATTCATTTAAGGCTTAAGTGAAAGAAATTAGAAGAAGAAAAATAAAAAGAAGAGGGAAAGAAGAGAGTGTCGTGGAAGAGAGGAAGAAAAAGAGAAAAAGAGAGAAAAGCTAGGGTTTTGGAAATTCTTGAAGATTTTGAAGGAATTGAAGCATCAACAGGTAAGTATGAGCTTATTCCATCTTATTTGGGTTAGATGAAACCCTAATATAGCTTAGCATGTGTAGGAAATGGTTGTTGAGTGGTTTATGCAAAATGGTTTAATCCCTTAGGGTTGATGATCATGTTGTGTTTGTGAATGATTTTGGGTTGGAATGAGCTTAGAAATGAAGTATAAGAGGTGTTTTAATGTTTAGTTGTGTTATATTTGAAATATGGGAGGATTATGGTTGAAAAAAATGAGAAAAACAGGTTTCAAGAGGATTTCTGGGTTCGCACGCCGCGGTGCGCACCAGCTTTCTCGCCGCGGCGAGCTCCTTTCCGCCTCGACGAGGACCCATTTTTTCTGCACCGACATGTTTTATTATTTTGGGTATAACTTTGTCTGTAGATGTCCAAATGAGGTAATTTTTGATTTTTTGTAAACTAGAGACATAGGGCTACAAGTTTTATGAAGAAATGAAGTTCTGATTCGGTCTCTAAAGTTATCAAATTTTGGATGGAAGTTGAGCCTAGAATTTATGTTTCAGCATGAGTTATAGTTCGAATTGTTAAAGTTTGACTTTCCGATTTCTACACCAAATTGAATGGGATTTTGGTTATTGTTGAAGGAAATCAAGTGAGGCAAGGGGAGCAAGAGGAACAAGAGGAAAGGCATTCCTAAGCAAGTTCACAAGCAAGGAATTCAAGTGGGTACACGTTTATAATAGAGTAATAAGCCACTCATTGTTTTGTTCAAGTCAAGAAAGATTTCATGTTTTAAATTGCATCATCAATGTTGCCTTATTTGCTTTTTGAGTGAATTGTGAAATTGCTATATGGTTGTTATGTGATTTGTATTGTTGATTAACGAAAAGACTTGAAAAGGGTTTATCTTTAAAATAATATATATACTCATGAAATCATGTTTTCAATAATGATTTTCAAGACAAGTGTCAAGTTTATGAAAAACAAGTTTGCAAGAAAGTGCCATTTTGGCAACAAGTTCACAAGATTTTTGAACTATATGTGTTATGTGGGTTTATGGTAGTCCCTCAAGAATCGTCACGTGCACGTCGACTCATGTATAGGCTTCTCCCGCCTGCCCGCTAGTGGCATGGAGCCCTCTTAAGGACTCCCTCAAGAATTTTACAACTACACAGGACCCTTATAGGGGAATGTGTAGTACGTCATGAACTTGGACTTACCCAAACTATTTCTATGCTTATGTGCTTATGATCTATTATCAAGTTTGATGCATGCATGATTTAAAGATTACTCATGAATTGTTTGAAAATCAAGCATTTCGAAATGATGATATTCATATGCGAAATTTCTATGGTTTCAAAAAGTATGACGTCAATGAGCTTTTGATATTGGTTTTGTTTGTTCCTTTATTATAAATATGTATCCACGAGCTTTATAGCTCACCCCCCA
>JANVCQ010000003.1:13291521-13316336 GCA_025531925.1 Erythroxylum plowmanianum | reverse complement strand
CGAAACATTACACGCCGCGACGTGTTTCGCCGCGGCGACGCCCTCCTATGCTTCCGAGGGATTTTCTTCAAACTTTTTCAACTTCTAAGTCTCCCCTCCAAGCTCAAGCATCAGGTTTACATGACCGATGTTGGGCTCCGAAAATGAGGTCCAACATGGCATGACGTATCCTAAATTCATATCAGTAACAATAATGACAGGTTTCTTAACTTGTTTAAGAGTTCTTGGCCCACTTAGCGCAAGAATTTTACAATAAAACAAAATAATTCATTATACAAGAATAAACTAAACTTATAGTTTAGTGAAGTTGATACTATTAAATATCATAACTAGCTTTAGGAATTAGGATATGGAAGCAATTGTTGTCCCATATTACCTATATATAATATTATTTCTTCTACTTTTTCTCCAGTAGAGTATAGTAATTCATTCTTCACACAACCAAGAAGGAACAAGATAGTTTTAATATTCTTTATGCAGGAAAATTTTACCCCACGTTACATGTTTACAAGCTCCATGGAAAATATTTACTGACATCTGCACACATACTTCTTTAATTGTTGAAGAAGCATGCATAAGAAAATTGGGATTTTTGCTCACATTAAATGTGACAAAATTTTGATGTATTAACTTTATTGAACCTGACAAACAAATTCTTCATCTGTCAATATATTTTCTTATCACAACACTTTCATTTTTATACTAATCGAGATGAAAACAACAATGTTTTTTTTCAACTATAAGTTGTTAAGACCATTGTAGATAATATAGACATAATCACAATTACAAACCTCAATTTAATACCTTATTCCTATAACTTTTTATTTGATAAGATTAGGAGATGATATAATAGTGTCTATTAATTCAAATCAGTAATCTTGTAACATTAAGATGGTTGTCAAGTTCTGATTCTACATCATATAACCTAGAGGAGTCTTTACTAAAAATGAACATAGTAACCTTATTGGTGATTCTTTAATTATACAATTATTAATTATGAGTTTTCATAAAATTAAGGTTAAGAAAATTAAATTTGATCTAGATTAAAGATAATAAAGAAGCTAATTACAAGGTTTGGTTAAATAGGTTGAAGTTTAGTGAGAAAAATGAGCCCTAATCAGTGTGGACTAATTATTTATTAGGCTAGTGATCATGAGGCCTAATAAGGTACTATAAATAGCTATTGAGGTCTCCTATTACTTGCTTAAGTAAGTTCGTGAACGTTCAATTTCTCTAACTCGTTTAGAGGCCTAAGCATTAAGAAAGATGTGGATAGACGTTAACGTTATAAGGATACACAACTTTTATAAAGGTTTATTAAAAGTTTTAGGAGTTTGTTCAAACATTAAAGAGCTTGTTTAAGCAGTTTAGTAACTTGTTCATCGTGCAATGGATAATAAAGCATGTATTTTTGCATTTTCTCTGTTAATACAAGTTCATGATTGACCATGGGTCAATAATTAAAGTTTATATCATGAATAATATGTAAGGAAGCCATAGATTCATACATCACATACATGGCAAGGCAGTAGAAGTGTAATAATCAAAATTCCAACCCCACGACGTCCTTAAAAAATCCAAATCTATATGCATGTATAAACAGATTATAGGAACATGAAATTACATCATATGTACCATACAAATACTCCTCCTTTCTTAAATCTTCTCCTTGTTTGGGTTGTAGCAAACACTAAACACCTTCTTTGGTAGAGCATGCATAGATGAAGAGAAATCAGTGTGTAAGGGTGGTTAGAGCACCAAACAAGATGAGTTCAAGTAAATACTCTAGTAAGAGTTAGATCAAGACTAAGTTTCATACAATTAATCTTATGCTTAAGATTGCATGAATAAATCTCAAGATCACTCCTCTCAAGTTTCAGAACTCTTCTAGACCCTTAATCTCTCTATTGAGTGTTTTTATGGCTAAAAATTATTGTGGCCTATAAGCCACGATCATGGCTTACTTAATTGATAGCCATGCAAACTTTGTTTTTCAACCAATATTTTATGCATGTGACCTTTAGGTTTCTAGTTATTTTGGTCTTTTGATTTATGTACCACAATTAAGCCGGTCACAATTATGGCCTATAATCCACGATCATGGCTTGCTTAATTGATAGCCATGCACACTTTGTTTTTCATCCAATCTTTTATGCATTTGACCCTTAGGTTCCCAGTTATTTTGGTCACTTGAATTAACTCTTAATCTGAGCAAATCATGAAGGGTTTCATGATGCCAATTTACTGGAAAGTAAGTGGATTAACACTCGAACTCTTCAATAGTTAATTATCTAACTTAGGAACCTTTCCATAGTCAATTACCAAGCAATTTGTCCCTTCATTGTCCTATAACCCACTTGGTTTAGAGTATAGGCTATATGTCAACTCCCACTAGACTGACTATGTCAGATCTAGTCCATGTAATATTAGTTCTTATCTTGGGATCTTATTACTCTATGTGTCATTGAAGACTCTCTTTATATCACATAATTGCTCTAGCTAAAGACTCTCGAGTAATAACCCTAACAAGAGGTCGTGGGTATCATCTCCTTCTATCAGGAGTGGTGAATCATTTATTGGCTACCCTATTACCTTCAAATACCAATAGTTATACCCAATCACTACCTTATGAATAACCTCATCTTGAGGTAATAAGGAATGGTGTCAAAGCATATGATCAGTATCCAAGATATAAGTGCCTCAATTCTAAGGATATTTGCTAAGGATATCTGCACCATTGTTGTGATGATATTAATCACTGATATTTGATAGATCATCCATATGATAATCTCATAGCAGGTCATCCGATGTACGTACTACTCTTAGTAAGCATCCACATGGTAACTCTAAATATCTCATGTTTACAGTTTATGAGATCGAATGTTTAATCAAATTAAGGAGTATATCATATGCTAGTTTATCTGGATTAACAATGTCCTATCGATACTAACATAATTGCACATGATAGGAATCTCAATATCATGATTTCCTTTATGCTATGTTTTATATCATGGACTTCGTTAATTTGATTTAAGAATAACATCAATTCATAAATAAATGAATATCAAATTAATAAAAATTATCTTTCGCTTTATTAATCAAAATAAAGTTTGTACAAAAGTGCTAAGGTGATTGCCTTTGGAGCACTAATCTAACATAAGACATGTTATTAAAGCAATTTTATGATTTTATGACTTTGAACTAATATTTTTGGATTTTTCCATAAGAAAATCAAAGAAATTAATCTAATTTTGCTCATATAAATTGCATATTTATTTTTTGAATTGATTTTAAACAAGCATTGCATGGAAAATAGGTCAAAAATAACCTTCGGGGTGATTTTTTGATAAATTTCATTAGAATTTATTGAAAAATCACTGAAAATGTCACCAAAATTGCCTTTTTTGACGATTGGGAAGAGATTGGATGAAGAAGCAGCTTGCTACCTGTAAGATGTGCCCATGTACCAAATAGCTATTGCATGTGGAAGTTAGGTATTAAACGCATGTTTGGCACGTGGGATATATACTCCACAGGCAGTTGGCGCATCTATGCGTAAATCAAGCGTGTAATCCTTGCGCTATGGAGAGTGGTGTATGTTTGTGTGTGTCTAATGTGTGGTATGCATGTGCCTTAAGCATCCAAAGATGCGTTAGTCTCTGGCGCATGCATTATATGTGTCTTCCATCCTCATACGCAGTTCTGACGTCAGCTGATGACGTCAACATACTACGAGAGGAAAAAAATTCAATTTTTCCATAATTTACAAAATGATCTCTCAAGTTACTTTAGGTCAGTTTTTAGGGTCCTATGAATTCATAGAGTGCTTTTTTCAATTTTCTAGATTTATTGCATTAGTAATAAATAAGTTTTAACTTTAGAAAAATCAAATTAGATTATTAAAGCCATGAGTGAGTGAATTTCCATGCATTTAACTTAAAATAAAAGAGATACATGTTGTTTTGGTATCTAATATAAAGTATTTATTGTTCCGTATCGCATGATTATCACTCTATTCTTTGTGATGAATTCTCAAATATAGTTTGTTAATAATGTGTTTAGCACTGATATGTGATAATGAGTATGTGCATGGGGATTTTGCATTGATGGCTAGTAACTTTTCAAATATTTTATGTCTTTAGAAAAGAATATGAAGATAGCATGTAGGTGTGTCCCTTATGCTTATAGATCGGTTTAGGTACTAATAAGAATATACTCACCACATGGCCTTTCAATTTAGTATTTGAATTGTTCTCCTTGCATGTTTAGAGATGTCTCTAGCTTTGTGTTTGGTTATTCTGCCCATAGTTGTAGGCCTTATATGAGACTTTGAGATGTGCATAAAGGTATAAGATGGGAAAATTCCTTGCTTAAGTGATCTATTTGCTCATAGTTAGTATAATAATAAAAGTTAATGGTGTGTACTTTGATTACTTTCAAGTGAAGGTCTTACCTACATTTTTTATATCTTCAATGCATATGTGTTTCATGATATGTGTGATAAGATGCTAAGTACGTATATTATTTTATGACTTTGAGTATCAATGTTATCCTACATTTGTGTTAATCATTATATTATCAATTTTGCAATCACCTTCTATATGAATAATAATAATGTCACAACATAAACTTTTTTTGGTTTCAATTTTAAGAAATATAAGCAAGAAGTGTAATTTGCATTGGAGATGGCAGATCTAAACATGGTCATAGTCAATGATAGGCCATTAGCACCTATATCTATCAACTTAGAGGTTGAGTGAGCAATATATGCAACCTGGGAAAGGTCAACTATGATTGAGAGAGGTTTTAGAAAGTAAATTACACTTTACCACATGACAGTGAAACCTATTTCTAATTAAAAATTAATAAATAATGTCACGTCATTATTTAAGTGGCATTTAAATAATGGATAGTTAATCCCATCAAATTTTTCTTCCATTTAAGATTTGTTCTAAACATTTTGAAAACGTTAGGGTTTTAATTATATACTTAGAAATGTTATAATTCAAGTTATATTCTGATGTAAATATTGAGGCTCAAAATAGACTACTGGCCTAAAAATAAAAGGAAAATTGTTAATAATAAAAAGGGACGAAGGAGAGAGAAAGAAAGAGAAAAAGAAGAATAGAAGAAATGTGATAATATTAAATATAGTTTATTTTATTATCAGTTTTATTAAAATATTATAAAAAGAAAAATTTTCTATTCAATAAATAATTTAATCATCTATTTTATTTAATAAATAGAGTTAAATTTTTATTTATATTTTTCTTTTTTCTCATTTATATTTTTTTCTTTATACTCTTGGTTTACTTAAAGGTGGAATTGAGTATAGGAAAAATATAATGTTCAATATAAGTAATTATTTTTTTATGATGATTGATATATTTTAATATTAGAAAGTATTATTTTTTTATCAGTGAGAGATAAACTAGGGGACCAATTTAGATTTAGGATAGGAGATGGAGTTTCTACTAACTTTTGGTAGGATCCATGGCACCCAAGATGAATTCTCCAGCACTTCTCTACTCCTCGGGCCATTAATGGCTCTGATCTAACCATGGCAGCTATGGTTTCAGAGGTGATCAGCAATATTCATTGGAGCTGGCAGGAGTTCATAGCAGATACCCTGGGCACATTGGAACCCATTCCCTATCACCCGAATAACTCTCAACCTTATTGTCTAGAGTGGTTAGCAGGGCCCACCAATCACCTTGCGTACACCAATTCATCAGCCTATACCTTTCTTCGGCCCCCACTCAAATAACCCCGTGGTATTCCCTTGTTTGGTACAGAAGAAATAGTCCCAGGTGTTCCTTCATATTATGGTTGGCCTTTTGTAGCAAATTGCAAACTCGAGACCGACTTCCTTACCTTCTAACCCCTAATCATTGTTTCTTATGCCTAAACGACAATGAAACCATAGTCCATCTCTTCTTTGAATGCCCCTTTGCCAAAATCGTGTGGGCAAATTGTCTTTCCTAGTTCCATATAGCCCTCCCCCTTAATCTTACTCTCTATAATATTCCCTCTTGGCTGCACCAACCCCATATTCCTCGATATCCCAATGTCCTCCTTATTCTCCTTTCCTCAACAATCTATTCTCTTAGGAAAGAACAAAATGCTAGGTCCTTCAAAAATGAGGCCATGGGGGTGGATGGTTTGACAGCTAGAGTTCTCACCCAAGTTCAGGAGTAGCTCAGAGCATTTCCGGAGTGAAGGTAAGGTAGGAGCGTCTTCTTTCCCTCAATTATCTCCATGCATTTTTTGTTTCAGGTCCACATTAATATTGAAGGTGAAGCTAGGCCGCATTCCCTCAGTCAGCATCAACAACACCATTTCAGAGGTTCTATTTGATCAGTTTCCATCAGGTCTGCCCAACTGAGTTCCGAAGGTAGACAGGAGCACTCCACTTCAACACTGTCACTATATATGGTTCGACCCCCTTCACATGAGCAGATTCCATTTTATCTTGTTCCAATTCAAAGTAGCAGTGCTAGCATGAGAGCCATTTCTGCAGTGCTTAGTGCTCACAATTGCTCATGCATGGCTGAATTTCTTGCTTTGTCTTTGCTGTTTGTTTCGGTCATATTGGTCCTTTGGTTTTCTTGGAGGTTTCTTTCCAGCTATGGTTGTGATGTACTGCCATCTATGTAGCCTTTCTTGGGGTTTTCTTTGTTAAGGGATTTCCTCTATGTTGGGTGGAGATGAGGCTTCAACCTCTCTCCCTTGTCATGTACCTAATTCTTATTTATTAATTTATTTCTGATTTACCCAAAAAAAGTATTTTTTTTAACTTATTTGTTACTAAATATATATAAGTTTACAGTAAATTTTGCTATATTTAATTATGTAATGATTTCATGAAAAATGTTAGTTCCTTTTTATGAATTTTTATTAAATAATAAAATAAATAATTTTATTTACATTTTTTAAATTTTTAGACCATTGTGAAGCCATAACTTCAAATAACAAATTATTTTTCACTATATAAAATATTTATAGGTTAAGAGTATGAGTAATTACAAATAAGAAGAAAGTAAATTCGAACTAAAGTATATCATATCTTTCATTTGATATAGTTGTAATATATCAAAATTTTAAAAATAAATAAAATATCGTGAAGATATATTTATATATATATAAGTAAAAAAAATGAAATATTTTTACCACTAAAGCAAAAAATTACGCCATGCGTGATTGTATTATTTAGAGACGCAAAATCTAAAAGCAATTCAATCTTATCAAACTAGTACTTCAAATTTTGATTAAAAGTTGCATGCTTTTTATGTTGGATGATCTTTCAGCCATGAATAATAATCCAACAATATTCTTGTTTCCTCGGCCAAAATTGACTTCAGGGCTTTTCAGTGTTCTCTGATCCGCCCATATTCCACTGTATCAGTATGTGATGGTAGGCTGATTCCTTTTGCTTTCCGCCATTTTTTCAGCATCTTCTGGGAACTGGAAACCACAGTGTTTGAAACTGTTGAACCAGTTACGAGAAGACAGTCTTGACAATTAAAACTAAAGCAAGAGCCACAACCCTTATTCAGAGGAGTTCAATTTCATGTGGAATCGCATAATAACAAAAATGTAACCTTTCAATTTGATATGGAGATCGAGCAATCAGAAAACGCTTTAGTGTGATAGTTATCTTTGCTTTATTTTGTCAAAAGAAGATGCTGCCATTTGCCACTTTCTAAATCTATTGAATACTATTAAATGTACCTCTCTTTTCTGAGATATGGGTGCCTTCCCAAATCTGTTATAGTCAAGCTTGTACTACTCTGTTTGGCTTCTAGTGTTGTTCACTCGTGTAAACTATGGCTTTGACATTTTCTATTGTAAAAAAAGATCTTAAAGTCATTCTTTAATGTGGCATGCTACAAAAATGAACTGTACGAGTTTTCTATTTTTATGACTCCTTGTACTGTTTCCCTTAATTACTTGGCTCACTGCTGTTAAAGATCTTCTTTTCAGACAATGTTTTACGTTGAACATAGCATCTGATTCTTAGCTTCACAGGTCGAGAGCATCTGATTTTTTGCAGGCGCACAAAGGTTTGAAGTTTCCAAGTAAGGTGAAGGCTGCAAAGTAGCTTTACATGTACCGCCCATCGTTTTGTATGATTGGGATATTAACATGTGTAAGTTTTAATAGATACTCTTGATAATGTGCAAACGCACGGTTCGTTTGCATAGTATCTAAGATGTTGATCTCACAATGAGAAATAATCTAATCCTAAAATTTAAGGTAAGAATATATTGCAGAAATTCAAATATGACGAACTAAAATGAAAATTCAATTCAATCAATCAAAACATTTCAAGAATTAAATCATGAAAATATTAATAACTCAGCAATTCCAACATACACTCAAAAATCAACCTAAGAGAATTACTAATTAAGAGAAAGGAAATTTTACCAATCTTTAACTCTAAGCTCATTGATTATGAATTACCGGATTATTGGATTTAGATGATTATAGGGTTGATTATTCTCTCTCGAGTTATAACCATTAACTATAAATTATAAACCCTAATCAGATTATGGAAATTGCAATTTTTTGATTAAAAACCTATCCAAAACCCTAATTAGATTTGAAGTAGTTCAATAAACTATCGGGAATTCATGTAAGATCTCTCTTCGCACAATTACTGATTTGATTTAATTCTTATTCTATTAAATCACCAAACTCTCATTAACCCAATTTAATTATTTTTCATTCGATTCACTCTCTCAGTTTATTATTGAATTATGCAATCACAAAATTAATCACAATAAATCTAATAAACATAAAAACAATAAGATTTCATTAATTCAAGAGTAAAACTTTGAAGATGAGTTTAGAACATCCTTAACACTTATATATTATCATCAACTATTCAATCTAATTCTATATGATGACAAAACTGAAATAAATAGGAAATACAATCAAATGGAGTAGAGGAGGCAGCGACATCGGGAGACCTCCTGATCTAGGAAGTACGTCGAATCGACTTCTTCTCCTCTTCTTTCTTCCTTCTTCTCTTCTTCAATCTCTCAACGAATTCTCTTTAGGGTTTCTCAAAAGTGGCTGATGCAAAAGCTTTGACTGCCTCTTTGTCGTGTTCTTTAAATATCCTTTGTGTTTTAAACAACCCTAGGATTTTTCTAAGGTCCAAACAATAAAACAAATCCCTCAAAACTTGACATTTTTTTAGTGTCTGCGCTTCTGTCCAATGTAAGCCACAATCGTGAGCCACATTTGAGCCTTCTGTCACGATCATGGCATGCAAGCCATGATTGTGGGCTAACTCCGGTGCTATTTTTGCCACGATCGTGGGTTGTTGTTTATGCCTGAATGCCTCTGAAACTTCTTTGTTCTTCGATATTGACCCTGAAATACTAACAAACACATCAAGGTACTTTAAAAACATAATATTTAAGCTCAAAGACTTGTACTAACCCATAAAAACACTTAAACACAATTAATTAACAAACTAACACAATTCTAACCTAAGCACATACTAAACGATTGAATTAACAATTAAATACATATCAAATTAAACCATAAAACATAATGCAATTTACACTTATCACCATCTCCATACTTACACGTTTGCCTGTCCTCAAGCAAATAAAACAATAAACACATAAAATCACAAAGCACACATTGCAATAGACAATGGCTTCATCTTCATGAAATAAATTTAACTTTAAGCACAATCATTCAAGTTATTTCAAATCATTAATATGCAAAATCTGCATCTGGGGCTCTGGACTAAACATACATATTAATCAAAACTTAAATGTCAAGTTACTCACCCTTTTCAATTGTACACACACATTAATAATTCTTTGGTCATTCAAACTCTGTAATTACTCTTAAGTACGTGTTCATAAAAAGTCAAGCTATTTACAAATTCGGTAGGTTTTAATAAAAAAATATTTTTTATTTTTTTTTTATTTTTATGGAACATGGACCTAGTCTTTTAGTCGAGGGCAAATATTGATAATGAATGTCAATGCGGTTACTTGACTAAGTCATGTTTTTTTTTATTAAGCTACTTGGTTGAAACGTTATTATAACCTTTTGATGGGGAGGCACACATTTGTGATGTGTGTCGATTAGGTTACTCAGCTACTTTACATTCTCAACTAGCTACTAGTTATATTCAAAACTTGAAAGCTAGTGAAATAGTTATTTATTTAAAAATTAACCAACATTTTTTATTGCCTACTTTGTTGCTTAAGCTACTTATTTTCATGAAAAAAATAATAGCAGAGCTACTTTAGTCTAAAGGCCTAAAATTATGAATAAATGTAACAATTTAGAGGGTGAAAACTCACACTAAATCCTAATTAGCTTGCATATTTAGCCAACGAACCCAATTCACTAATTTTGCGAGCTAATGACTATTTACAACCTAATAGACTATGTTTAAAATTAAATCAATTTTAATCCATCTAAGCCATTGACAAATTCACACAATTCACAAAATGCAACCTAACAAACTATCATACAATATGCAAAATTCACATTCAAAACAAAACACATAAGCCTCCCCACACTTGAACAACATATTGTCTTTAATGTGAGAAGAAGGCAAACAAACACACATTGCAAGAAGAAACATAAATTAAAATAAAACAAAATGTAAATAAAGACAAAAGTTAAAAAGAAAATGGTTAGAACAAAGCCTCATGGTGATGGAGGCGGGGATTGTGTTGGAGGTGACAGTTGGATGCCTTGAGTCTTGAAGTAATGATAGATACGACGTATATCTCGAATCTAACGTCATTATGTTCGAGTCATCTCTTTCATTCTCCTAGAGTTCTCTGTAAATGTACCTGTAATTATCCGATGTTCACAAATATTAAATCAAGCACTTTCTTCTAGCCCAATTCTTTTGTTTCTTCTTCCTCCTCGAACTCCTCACTGGTCGAATCCTCTTCTTGTTATTGCTGAGCACTTGAACTCGCTTAACTGGTCTTACCCTTGATATATGTCTTGGCACTAATATCCCGAAGTTCCATATTATAGGATTTCAAGATTTCAACTCATCACAGATGATGATGGTTTATGAATTCAGGACGGTAGACTATGAGTCCGTTGCACTCAACTCTATAGTAATCAACTATGGTCGAAACCAAGTAACTGATTCCTAAGTTATTACTCCTCTTATGTCGAGTAGCAATAATTGCATTAAAGATATGGGTGGTTATGCAAACTAGGATGTTGTGGTCCATGCATCATAACATGAAAAGTTCCTTCGTCGAATACTTGTTGGTTTCCGTTTTGTCAAAAATAATTGGACACGTGAATTTGTGTAGCAACAGGTGTTCTTGTCTCTTGACGATGTTGTTATGTGCATTCTTAGCGTCGAAACGCTCTATCTTAGTTAGTTCAATCCAATAAAGGGTGACACAGAAATCATCGCACTAATCCATTATGGACGATTCAGGGAAACCATAAATTTCATACAACATCTCATAATTAAGCTTGTGAGGTTGTCCCCATAACATAAACCATAATTTGCTAAGTTTATTAGATTCGAACTGAAGGGATGTAAAGAATTCAAAGGCA
Source organism: Erythroxylum plowmanianum (assembly GCA_025531925.1). Taxonomy (NCBI): domain Eukaryota; kingdom Viridiplantae; phylum Streptophyta; class Magnoliopsida; order Malpighiales; family Erythroxylaceae; genus Erythroxylum; species Erythroxylum plowmanianum. The sequence continues at coordinate 13,304,765 of JANVCQ010000003.1, read as the reverse complement.
AGTTCTTTGTAAATTGGGTATCGAAATTAAATAAAATGTCCCCATTAAATTCTCTCTGCCAAATTTTCAACCTTGTCTTTAAATTCTAGTCTATCTAAAGTCTCAAAATGAAAATACTTTGGAACCATAATTTGCATATTGCGAAGAGAATGAAAACTAGTACCTTTCTCATCTGAGAAGATCTGGAAAGGTACTCCGTAGTTAGTTGCCTTGTTCCTTTTCCCTCATCCCGAGACTTGGTTTCGTCTCGATCATTGATCACACTTTGTTGGCTGCTTAATGCGCAATATACTGGCTTTCAAGTAAGTAGAAGTTGGAATAGACTGGAGGTTTGAAATTTGGATAGACAAAAGTGAGAGTGTTTGGAGGTTTTAAACTTAGAGAGATAAAGTTAAAATGAAAGCGAGTAAAAAAGTGAAGAAATAAATATATAGGTGAATGAAGGATAAAATAGTAAAAAATTAAACTAAAATTTGCGTGTTCTAGTTTTACCCTGCTATAGGCCACGATTGTGGCCTGCAATTTTTCTACCAATTTCTATTTTTTTCTTCTTTTGTTCTTATACACTTTCCCAACTTCACTTTTTAACTCTTTATAGCTCTTTCACCTCTCTTTTACTGACTATCTCGATCAAGTAATTCTTGTCGAAATCTTATGCCTTCCTGATTTTATTTGGAACAAAATAACCTAATTACAGAATTTAAACTATCTAAAAAATAAAGGAAATAACATGAAATTAACAATGTATGGGTTGCCTCCCATGCAACACTTCTTTTAACGTCGGTAGCCTGACGTTTTATTTTTGGAAACTTAGTCGGGATCAATTATGAGCGATTTGCTTCCACTTTTTCATTTAGCATCAATTTTTTAGCCTGTAAGTAAGCTACAAATTGCAAAATGATCAGAAGAACAATATTGATAAAGTTGAGAAAACCAAATAATTTCAGTGATGTCTTTCTCACTAACAAATTATCAACAAAATAGGGAATAAAAAAACTCTCTAAATCTTCCATTAAATTCAATAGTTTGTCCTGTAAGAAGGTGGGTTGATCTCTTTCTTCATTAATCACCTTCATCTCCTCTGCTTCTTTCGCTCCACATACAGAGACTTTCATAGCTTGTTCAAACTCAATGTCTGTTGTCATATGTTATTCATCCTTTTGTTCATTAGAAGATTCGAACACATCAATTATCTTGAATGAGCTACTATCCTTTGGATTATTTGATACATCATTCATGTTGAATATTACTTGGTCATCATTGATCCGAAGGATAAGGTTCTTTTCATGGACATCTACTTAAGATCTTTCAATGTTTAAGCATGGTATACCAAGATCTGGCAGATAATATGAGGGGTTTTCATCCTTTTCTTCATCCTCTCTCTTGATTTCTTGGTCTTTTGTAAGGTAGGGTCTAGCATGGTCTTCCACTGGTTCTTCTTGTTCTTCCCCATTTCTAAGTGTGATAGCCTTATATTGCTCTCATTGATATAATTCCATATTGCTCAGAGAGTTTTCTACACTTCTCTTACAAAATTCATGAGAAAGTTGTCTTACTTGAACCTCCAAGTTGTGAATAAAAGTGACATATTTTTTCATTACTTGGCTAAATTACTCTTCTAGTCTTTTCTGGTTCTCTTCCATGTCTATTAGCTTATCCATGATTTTGTCTAATTTGGAATCCCATGAACTAGACTCATCTTACTGAAATTCAGATAGGTCTTGATGTCCCATATGAGTACTTGCATTGTTGGACTAATAGAAATATGGGTGGTTCTACCATCCTAGAGTGTACATGCTCCAATAATGATCATTACTTCCCCTTCCATACTTTGCCTCATTGTAATTCACAAAAGTTCCTTGTTCCCTATAATATATATCTTCCATCATTGTTCTTTCCATTTCTTCTTGGCATCTAGCTATTTAAATGTCTCCTTCTCATTCAAGATGTTTTGTTGTGTCTCTACCTTACGCCTCAAACTTCTTTCTTTATTTTTTTATTATTGTTATTTAAAACAAAAGATAGTGAAAAAGTCTTAAATTAAAGAACTAAACTAATCGCCTCCTCGACAACGACACCAAAAATTTGATTGGGATATTGATGTGTGTAAGTTTTAATAAATACCCTTGATAATCTGCAAGCGCACGGTTCGTTCGCATAGCATCTAAGGTGTCAATCCTACGAGGAGGGATAATCTAATCCTAAAATCTAAAATGAGAATTCAATTCAATCAATCAAAACAATTCAATAATCAATCACAAAAATATTAATAACTCAACAATTGCAACACACACCCAAAATTTAACCTAAGAGAATTACCAATTGAGAGAAAGGGAATTTTACCTATCCTTGACTCTAACCTGATTAATTATGAATTACTGAATTATTTGTTCTAGATGATCCTAGGATTGATTACTCTCCCTCGAGTTATAACCATTAACCCTAAATTATAAACTCTAATCAGATTCTGAAAATTGCAATCTCTTGATTAACAACCTATCCAAAACCCTAATTAGATTTGAAGTTGTTCAATAAACTATCGGGAATCTATGCAAGATCTATTTTTGCACAATTATCGATTTGATTTAATTCTTGTTCTATTAAATCACCTAGTTCTCGTTAGCCCAATTTAATTATTTTTCATTCGATTCGCTCTCTCAGTTTATTATCGAATTATGCAATCATAGAATTTAATCACAATAAATCCAATAAACATAAAAACAATCAGATTTTATTAATTCAAGAATAAAACTCTAAAAGTGAGTTTAGAACATCCTCAACATTTAGATCCTATCATCAACTATTCAATCCAATTTTATACAATGATAAAACTGAAATAAATAGGAAATAAAATCAAATGGAGAACGGAAGGCAGTGACGTCGAAAAACCTCCTAATTCGAGATGTACGTTGAAATAGCTTCTTCTCCTCTTCTCTCTTCCTTAATCGCTCGATGAATTTTCTCTAGGGTTTCTCAAAAGTGGCAAATGCAAAATCTTTTTCTACCTCTTTGTCTTGTTCTTTAAATATCCTTTATATTTTGAGCAGCCCTAAGGTCCAAAAAATCCCTTGGAAAATTAACGTTTTTGAGTGGATATGCATTTGATCGATGTAGGCCACGATCGTGGGCCACATTTGAGCTTTCTGTCACGATCATGCCATAATTGTGGGCCATGTCTTGAGCTTCTATCACGATCGTAGCATATGGGCCACGATCGTGGGCTAACTCCAATGTTTCTATTAAGATCATAGCCTGTTGTGCAACGATCGTAGGCCATTGTTTCGACTTGAATGTCTCTGAAAATTCTTCGTTCTTCGATGTTGACCCTGAAAGACTAACAAAAACATTAAGGTACCTTTAAAACAAAATATTTAAGCTCAAAGACTTATATTAACCCATAAAAACACTTAAACACAAATAATTAACAAACTAACACAATTCTAACCTAAACATATACTAAACAATTGAATTAACAATTAAATATATATCAAACTTAACCCTAAAACATAATGCAATTTACACTTATCATTTTACTTGTAGGAGAATGAATTTCTAGGCATCTTCCACTCTTGTTTTTCCAACCTTGTATGACTTTAGATTTTACAAGCAAGGTTTTGATGTTAGTGTCCAGTACTATTTTGAGACTTTTGATGATTGTAGATGGCTTTATGGTTTGTGAGAATGATAAAATAGTGAAGACAAGATGGAAGAATCTCTTATGGGTAAATGCACAGCCTGTAGAGTTACTACACACTCATGCCTTAACTAACACAACCGTGTGGATAAATCGTGTGAGTCTCTATAAACATGTAAAGAAAGTATGAAGAGTTGAAGGCACACATGGTCTTATACACTATCATGTACACGTCGATGTTATAAAGATACGAAACCGTGTGTGAAGACCATATAACTCTCTGTAACCGTGTATGTTTGGAACTGATCATCTTTTTGTTTATATAAATCATTATTGAATTTAGTTGATTTATTTATTGGTTTGCACCATTGTCTTTCCCTCTACACTGAAGAGTTTTTCATGTAAATCTTGGTGTTTGTTTCATTGTTTAAAGTTTCTTATTCTCACATTATTTTGTTGCTACAATTTGAAGAGTTTTTTTTAGTTGATATTTGATTGATCTTTTAGAGAGTTGTATTATTTGTCTCCCAATAAGTGGTATCATAATAGAAGGTGGAAACAACTATATGGCTAATTTAACGTCATCAAATTACTTGATTTGGAGGCTCATAATGGAGGACCTTCTGTATTGCAAGGATCTCTTTGATCTTATTGATGTGGACAAAGGTATGAAGGATGATATGCCTTCAAAACTTGAAAAGATGTCAAATAGAGAATAGGAAAAGATGAAGAGACAATTATGGGCACTATAAGACATTGGATTGATATTAGTATATTCAACCATATTTCTTAAGAAACAGATCTTTTGAGCTATGGAAGAAGCTAGAAGGTTTGTACAGAAAGAAGATTGCTCATAACAAGGCCTCTCTGATTACGAGGCTTGTGAACTTGAAGTTGAAAGCTAGGAAATCAATGTTGGAGCATATAAGTGATTTCCAGGACATAATCAACAAGCTCATAAAGATTATTTTTATGATGAGCTTCAAGCTTTGCTCCTATTAAGTATGTTACAAAATAGCTGGAAAACGATAGTGGTAATGATTAACAACTTAGCTCCTAAAGGTGTGTACTCTTTGGATGTAATCAAAGAGAGTATGTTTAATGAAGAAATCAGAAGAAAGGAAATTAGAGTCGACAACGTCCAAGATTTTGTGACAGAAAGCAAGGAAAGGAATAAGAGTAAGGTTACTAAATGTAGTGACAAGTCTGGGAACCATTCAAAGTCTAGAAATGAAAAAGACATAAAGGCATGTCACTATTGCAATAAGGTAAGAAACATTAAGATGTTTTGCTATAAGTGAAAAAGGGATTAAAAAAGGCAACATCATTAGAATGATGATGATGATAAAAGTAGAGTTGCAACTGCTTCAAGCACAGATGATGAGGAGTCCCTAGTTTGTACAATTAGTGAATGCTTTCATTTCAGTAATTTTGGCTCTGATTGGCTATTGATACAGGATCATCTTATCATTGTGTTCCAAAGATGGAATATTTCTCAAGCTATAAGAGTGAAGGTTTTGGGAGTGTAAAGATAGGAAACTAAAGTTATGCTAAGATAGTAGTTATGAGCGATATCTGTCAAATGTCAGATGCTTATGACCTTAAGAGATGTACGACAAGTCCCCAATCTAAGGCTAAATTTGTTATCGGCTAATGTGTTGGATCAAGAAGGATTCCAGCATACTTCCAGGGATAGGAAGTGGAAAATGTCCAAAGGTGCCATGATTGTTGCCCAAGGAGAGCTATATTGCTCACTATACAAGACACACTTAAAGATGTATGGTGGTGGAGAAGTATAGACAACCGAAGAGGAATCTTCATTTCATTAAATCTATGGAATTGATGATTGGGACATATGAGTGAAAAGGGACTAAAGTTACTAATTGGAAAATCCCTTATCCTAGTTAAGAACTCACAACTGTTTAATCCTTACGATCATTGCTTAGCAGGAAAGTAGCATAAAGTCTCTTGCAAAAGAATATCTACATAGAATTTAGAGTTATTGGAGTTTGTACATTCAAGTGTTTATATTCCTATTGAGAAGGAGTTATTAGGAAGTAACAGATTATTTGTTTCATTCATTAATGATGCTTTGAGGAAAACTTGGGTGTATACGTTGAACTGTAATAGTCAAGTATATGAAACTTTCCAGAAGTTTCATATTATGATAGAAAGAGAAGCTGAGAGGAAGTTAAGGTTCTTGCAAACAGACAACAAAGGGGAGTATACTTTTAAGGTATTTGAAGAATACTATACATCGCGTGACATTAGACATGAGAAAACTAAACTAGGAACTCTACAACACAATGGCATTGCTGAGAGGATGAATAGAATCATTGTAGAGAAGGTTCGTTGCATTCTCGGGATGTTTATGTTGCCAAAGAAATTTTGGGGAGAAGCATCCCGAATTGCAGTCTACTTGATTAATCTAGCTCCCTTAGTTTGTTAGATTTTGAGATTCTTGAGAGAGGGTGGACTGGAAAAGATCCCACATATCATCTTTTGAGAGTTTTTGGCTACAAGGTATTTAAACATGTACCGAAGGATGAAAGAGAGAAGCTTGACTCAAAGTCAATACGTTGCATCTTTGTTAGATATAGAGGTGATCAGTTTGGCTTCAAACTTTATGGCCTAAAGATGCAAAAGGTGATCAAGATCAAGGATATGGTGTTCCAGGAGCCCGAGAAAGGTGTTGATCTTCTAAGCAGAGATAAATCATCACCCTATAGCTCATCAAATGGCATAGTTAGCTCTTTACCAATTCTTTCCATTATTAAGTAGTCTATAAGTGAAGAAGATGAAGTGTGTGGCCAAACACACATTGGTGGTGATCATATACAATCTAATAATGATGAGCTATATAAACCACATCCAAGCAATATCAAAGATGAATCTATTAAGGTTAATGACCAGAGTAAGCAATTTGAGCCAACAGCTAATGAAACATAGCTTCAAAAGTTAACAAGGGAGAAAAGGTCTTCTACAAGGTATCCAAACCTATTACTTATTGCTAAGGGGGAGCTTGAAAATGTGCAAGAAGTTGCATCTTATGAAGATAATGATCTCTAGCTCACAGTTATAAAAGAAGAGATATATTTTTTGAAGAAAATTAATACATACGAGCTTGTAAAGCTTCCAAAATACAGAATAGCATTAATAAATAAATGGATGTTCAAAATAATGACAACAAGCTGGTAAAACATAAGGCAAGTTTGGTAGTGAACTGATTTAGTCAAAAAAGGGTATTGAATTTGATGAAATCTTTTCATCTATAATCAAGATGACCTCAATCCAAATAGTTTTGGGTCTAACTGCCTATTTGGATGTTTAAATTGAGTAGTTAGATGTTAAAACAACCTTCTTGCATGGGGATTTAGAAGAGGCCATGCACATGGAGTAACCATAAGGTTTCAAGGCTAAAGGAAAGAAAAGTTTGGTCTACAAGTTGAAGAAAATTCTTTATGGCTTTAAACAAACTAAAAGGTAGTGGTATCAGAAGTTCAATTCATTTATGACTGATCATGATTTCAAGCGAACTTAAGTCCATGCTTGCATGTATTTCATGATGCTCTCAGGTTAAAATTTCATCATTCTTTTTTATGTTAATTGTGGGTTAAGATATTGGAAGAATTCAAAAGTTGAAAAGGATTTGTTCAAAAATTTTGATATGAAAGATTTAGGACTTGTAAAGTAGATTTTAGGCATGGAGATAACTCAAGACAAGAAGGAGAAGCAATTGTTGTTATCTTAGGAGAGATATATTGAATGAGTCCTATAAAGGTTCAATATGAAGTATATCAAGCTAGTTAACACGCCACTAGCATCTCACTTTAAGTTGTGTAAGTGTGCATGTCCCTTAACAAAAAAGGAGAAATGTGCACAAGGTCAAATGTTGCTCAAAATGTTGGGATGGTGAGCAAATTCTTGTCAAATCAAGTGAAGATTTACTGGGAAGCAATGAAATGGAATCTAAGATATTTGAGAGGCACATCGAAGTGGAGTTTATGATTTGGTGATGGTGAGCTAATTTTAAAAGGTTTTATGGATACAGGTATGGCTGGAGATTTTTGTGGAAGAAAATTCACTTCAGGTTCTCTGTTCAAGTTTGTAGGAGAAGCCATCTCATGGTAATCCAAGCTACAAAAGTGTGTGGCTTTATCTACGACTGAAGTAGAATATGTAGTTACAGTGGAAGCTTATAAGGAGATGCTCTGGCTGAAAAGGTTCCTTCAAGAGTTGAATGTGAAGCAAGAAGGTTATGTAGTATTTTGTGATAGTCAAAGTGCTCTTGACTTAAGCAAAAATACTATGTATCATTCCCTTACAAAGCACATCGACTTTAGATATCATTGGTTGAGATCCATGATAGAAAAGTAACAATTAGTATTAACGAAGGTTCATACATATTTGAATTATGCTGATGTGCTTATTAGAGTGGTTCCCAAAAGTAAGCATGAGCTTTGTAGTAAGCCTGTTGGGATGTATTTCAAGTTGGTAATGGAGAATAACGTGTCTTCTTCATAGTATCTAACCCTATTTTGAGACTTTCGGTAACTGTAGACAGTTTTATAGTTTGTGGGAATGACGAACAAGTGAAGACCAGATGAAAGAACCTCTTTTGGGGAGATACACAATCATGTAGAGAACTACATGCCCTTATTTTGACTTACACGACTGTGTGGATCAACCGTAAAAGTATCTATAAACATTTGAATAAAGTATAAAGAGGTGAAGACATACACGGTTGTATATACACCCGTGTAAAGATACACAACCATGTGTGGATATTATATAACTCTCTGTAATTGTGTATGTTTGCAATTGAAGCGGTGAGTGACCATGTAAGAGGCATAAAGTTTTATTTCATGATATAAAAGATAAAAAAACTTAGGTTTTTTAGAGAGTGTAAGTACAACGTTTAAAAGTGAAGAAAAACAGAGACAGGGCAAAGAGGGTTGTATTATCATCTTTGTGTGAATGTTTTGGAGATTGATATGAGTGATTATTGATTGTCACATTAATTTTGGTTTCAATCATAAAACTTTGTTGGACCACTTGTTGTTGGAGGTGAGAGATAACCTTTTTTTTTTTTTTTTTTTTCTGTAAATTCATATTAAGTTTAGTGAATTTATTTACCAGTTTGTTCCATAAATTTTCCTTTATATTGAAAGGTTTTTCACGTAAATCTTATCGTTTGTTTCGTCACTTAAAGTTTTTTATTCTCATATTATTTTGCTACTGCAATTTTAAGAGTTTTTTTTAACATTGATATTTGATTGATATTTTAGAGAGTTATATTGTTTCTCTCCGGAAGGTGCCTTCTACACTTTTCTTTCCCAAGCTCATCAGAACAATGACTAGTTGAAAGCAGGCATGTAAGAAAGCACTAACAAGTTTTCTTGAGCTATACACTCACGTTTCCTTTTTCATCTAAGCAAATGAAGTTAAAAAGAAAAAAAAAACAAGGTCTCTAATGTTTGCCTAGAGAAGCTCAAAAACACACCGGGAGGTGAATTGTACTACAGGCAAAGCATAAAAGTGCTATGGAGAGTTAAATTTTGTTTCTGCAGTTTTCAAGACCGCACAAATAGCGGGACTTAAAAGATCTGCTAACTGTGACTGTATCACACAGAATAAGTGTGGCTGCATTTGTAGACTCTTTGACGAACTTATTAAATGTCATATAACAACCAAGGCCTTTTTCCAGGAGTACTGGTGATCATACAATATTTTCTCTCTTTTTGCCATAGTTAATCTTGGTAGTCTTAATGGTTGTACTTAAAATTGTTTTAGTAAGATTGGATGGGAACAAGGATTTGGGGATGAATGATTGTAGGGGCCACTTATCAAACTTGTAACAACCAAAGAGTAAAATGAATCAATCAATCAATCAACCAACCCACCAAGCTACCTAGCCACCGTGAACCAATCTTGCCTCTAATGCCCTCATTCGATTCCACATGTTAGGATAGCGAAATGCTTTGATGACAGCATGTCTAGTTGGAAAAAGATAAAAGGAGAGTGGGAATTGATGATCATGAAAGAGTGGAAGAGAACCATTGGTGTAAAGAAGGCGCCAATGAGAAGATGTAGGTTATAGACAATGGAATAAAAACACAATCCGAGAGTCTCTAACATGTCCCTAAAGCTACAAAAGGTAGGGACCAACTAGAACAACTGTCCAACACAAATTCTTTTCCTATTTATAAACAAACATTAGTTTATGACTTGATTCACCTGAAAACATATGCTTTTGAGTATAAAATATTGCCTTTGTCTGCTCTAAGAAGATATGCCCAGATCTTTAATTGACCCTTCATAGTATATATGCTTACATCATTGCCCACTTCTTATATTCCTTTGTTTAGCAACTACTCTCCTTAATATTGTAATAGCATTCCCAAAAATTGGTCAAGATATACAGATTAAAAAGCACTCCTTTATTACTATTGTGTGAGATGGGTGATAATTACGAGAAGTTTCATTTGAGTGCAAAATAATCACATTTCTGCAGCCCTCAACATTGCACAAGCATTATTTGGAGACCTGTAGTGGATCGGACTTGGCACCCACAGCTTATATTAAATAAGATAGCTTTCTGTATATTATATAGCATAAGCTTTGTTTATAGGACAATACATACAACCACTGACTAATTTGTTGTCTTGGTAAAATAATCTGAGATATGCATTTAGGTACAGTTGGAGATTAGTCAAGAGTTAGAAAACCTCTTTCCTAGCAGGTGATTATGTCCCTATCTTTCTTTGACTTTTGTTATTACACTGAATATATATTTAGTGAGCTTTATCCTCTCTTAAGCCATGGAATATGTGTTCCAAACATCCAATTAGGGGTTATAGTTGAATTTTTAATGAACTTAATGTTGCTTAAAGACCATGAAAATCCTCCTTAATAAACAAATAAGGTGCACTGGATCCTACTTGATGGAGAAAGTTTGAAGTGTATCTACTACAAAAATGAATAAATTATAAACAAACAATATTGCATGAGACAGCTTCTCTGCTCTGACCATTCTCTTTCTCTCTTTTATATTGACCTTTGGGTACGTATGTGCTGTTCCCATGATTATAAAACTAATCCCTCTAGATGCAATTCATAGTTGGAAAACCATATATAGGGAAGAAGCCAAACAACTAAACGGTGCATTAGTGATAAGAAACAACTTTCTTTTCTCACTGCTGGACACAAATGGAAAAGGAAGCCTCCAATATCCAATCTTTCACATTAATGGACGGAGAAAATTGCTACTCTGCTGATTCCTGCGTAGAGAATAAGGTCAAATTATTTGGGTTTGATCTGAATCCCCAAAAAGAGAGCTTCCAGAAAGTGCTTGTTGAAGGAGATGAAAGTGTGAATTTGTCTAAAACAGTTCCATCAAATCATAAACAGAAACCTGTAAAAGAGAGAAGTTCTTGGGGTGAGGCTGATGACAAGAAGTTCGAGTGTCAATATTGCTTCAAGGAGTTCGCAAATTCACAGGCTTTGGGAGGCCATCAAAATGCTCACAAGAAAGAGAGACTAAAGAAGAAAAGATTGCAGCTTCAAGCCAGGAAAGCCAGCATCAGCTATTATCTGAAACCTTTCCAAAACAACCTCAGTTACAATTACAAGAGCTCAACACCATGGCTATATGATCCCTCCTGCTGTAAAAATCCGGAGTTTAGTGTTTACGAGGAATCCCATATTAGTTTCAATCCCTACGATCAAGATTATTGCCATCTTAATGGCTCTCAGGCGCCAAAATGGTATGCTGTGCCAGTACAAATACCTTCACAACAAGATTCTTGTATGTTCAGTCTAACACCAGCGGAAAGATCCAGGGAGAATGGGCCTGTTACCATGTTGTCTTCAGCTATCTCTGTTTCGAGGCAAACCTGCAAGTCTTTGGATCTTCAGTTAGGCCTTACCTTAAGATCGAATATCCAGAACAACTCGAGAACTCGGATGTGAATCGCTCCAGGAAAGTGTATAATCCTATATGCCTTCTCCGGGAATATGGATTCTTTAAAGTCTTCGCAAAAATGGAAGAACAGCCATGTATACAGGAACAATTCATGACAGAGTTTGTCAGTGAAGGACAACTTGTAGCAGATATTAAGAATGTTGATTTGTGATCATACGCTTTCAATACCTTTCTATAATTCAAATTTTCTCAATCTTAGCAGCTTGTCACAGGGTTGTAGCCTACCTGCATATACCAGACAAAAACATATGTTGTATTCACAGATGGGCCAAGTTCTGAAGTTAAAAGAAGTTAAATTGATTTATAAACGCTTATTGAGGTTGGCTGATTCTGTCTGGCTAGTTCATATAACTGATTCCTTAAACCAAATATTTTCATGCACTTTGATTCTATTTGTTCATTTCGGTATACATATTTAAATTCTGCAATCTCATGTCCTTTGAAATAAAATACCTAAGTTCAACATAGGCTATTTTCCACTCTTCCTCTCCAAAGGATGGATTGGATGGAACATTAACTCTCAAGGAACGCAAAAACTATAGCACATACGTCAAGCCAGTTTCGATAGATCAATCTGAGAAAGTTCCCAGGTGACCTTTTTGTAACACCTCTCTTCCTTCTTTCTCTTTTTCCCTCGTCAATTCTGTATATGTGTTTTACAGATGGTTTTGTTGGAATTTTTTTAATTTACTTACAATAACTATATGTCATGGGTTATTATGAAGTTTGGTTTAAGATTAAAAGTGATTTATTAAGATTTTTGGCTAATAGGCCTTAATCATCTAATTAAGCATGAGTAATATATGTATAAAAACTCTAGTGTTATATTCTTAACTTGTGATAGACAAATTAGGACTAAACATTATACATATAAGTAACCAGTTATGGTTTCAATAAAACTAATTAGGGTTTCTTTGGTTAGAAAACTTACATGCATCTTTTGTGGAAGCAAAAGCTAAAAGAGCAATAATAACTTAATTAATTCTATTTTAGTAAATTTATGTACGGCTTTGTAATCAAGTTTATTCTCAATAATCCAATTTTAATTTGAGATCGTATTACAGGATTTATATTAAAATGAACACGTTTCACATCCATAAATTCCGTCGATTTGCTTTCGCTTCACATTCAGTAGTGCGGTATATAGCTATCATCTTTTAACTTACATTAAAAGATAGAGAAAATACTTGCTTACATAACAATGATTAAGTGATAGTTTTCTTCTAAGTTACATTAAAAGACAGTGATTATGTGGTAGCCATATTCAATGATATGGATAGACACCCATTTTAAAGTTAGCAAAGGTTGTCTCATTTTGACAGCAAGATTTTAGTTTTGCTCGAGGTATTGCATCTGACTCTTAAGTATAGTGTAGTAGTATGTGAAAGTTTTGTTGCTCGTCACCAACATAGTGCCACGATCGTATATGGGCATGCTGATATCGGCGTAAGCTAGTTGTAAAACAATTTATCGGATCGATTCGTTTTTGCGCGTACCTGTATCCATGATTGTTTGTCGTTATTGTAAGATATTGATTTATTTCCTCTCTTCTTCTTCCTTTAACAAAATTCCTCAATGGTTCAGAATTCTCTCATTTCATAAGTTTTGCAACTTATATACCATTAC
>JANVCQ010000003.1:13030320-13049407 GCA_025531925.1 Erythroxylum plowmanianum | reverse complement strand
TTTTTTCATCTTCGATATGCAGATCCTCAATCAATTCATAGCTATTGATGTATAATCATTATGAAATTTTGGTCTCAATTCCCCTAATATCTTTTTATGGTGGATCGTAACTCTTGTTATACTCATCGAACAACCATCTGAGTTCTTAATTCATCTTCTTAAGATCATAACAATTTTTGTTTTTTCATTTCATTCTACTTGTACACTTCAATCTCATCATTTCTAGTTGTCTCCCTATTTTCCTCAAACAATCCACGATAATACATTCACATCTTTATCACCTTTGGGCATACACACCACAGTACAATATTGGTGTCATATTCAATTCCACCCATACAAATGCATTGACTCATTATCTGCCATATTTAACCATATACTATTTCCCATTTCTAATCCTCCAAAACTTTAAATTTTTCTTAACTTCTGAAAAGACATCATTCTTCTAATTAATTCTATCAGCTAGAACTCTTAATCAATGCGCATGCATGTGACTTATACACATGCGACTCAAAGTAAGGATCAGTCACTGCGGCATGCTAAGACATGTCAAAAATTACATCTAACTTGATACATCTTTCCAAAATGCCCATGTAAGATCTCAATTCTGGCACTCTGATATCATAATATGTTGGACCCCGTTTCCGAAGCCTAACTTTGGATCATGAAACTTGACCATCATCAGTTCATCTTTATGCTTTGATACCACAAATGTTGGGCACCATTTTCAAAACCCAACTTTTGCTCTGATACCTTAATATGTTGGGCCTCATTTCTAAAGCCCAACTCACTAGTCAATCACCAAAATCATAATTTCAATTCTTCACAAAAATGGTAGCTCTAAGTCTCTAGTTTGCTTTGAAGAAAGAATCATCTCAATAGGATATCTATAGAATTAGTTATACCTCAATCATGCTCTCCCAACCGACCTCTCACTTCCTTTCCATAAACGTTTTTCATACCAGACCCAAAAGCCACCAATTTTCATGGAGAGATAGATACATGTCTTAGGAATCTATTGCTTTAAGAATCACTTCATTCGAAGGTCAGATGAGGAAGTTATGGGCAAAAGACCTTCAAGAGATAGAGCCCATATTGTTGAGTCAGATTTCATCTCATAAAAGTCCAAGAGGCATTGTCTTACTCCTTGAAGCCCAACATAAAGTGTCCAAAGGCCAATATGGAGTCCAATTGGGAGAACTCACTTAAAATACCATGTGACAAGTATGTGCCACTTAAAAATAAGGATAAGGATGTGATCTATAATGTCCAACATGTTCAGATCATGTCTTAATTAGTTTCCTTTTTGTTTTCCTTAAAATAAGGTTATCTAGTCAACACCTTTATAAGTTTATTTTCTTTCCTTTAAGGGATTGATTTGTTTCCTTTTATTTAGTTTCTTCTTTAGGACATTAAGTTAGGAAGTTTTTCCTATAAATAAGCATCCTCTATATACTTTGAAATGGGATTTTTCATTAAGAAATAATATTGAGAGCTTTCTTGTTTTCTTTGTATTCTTTGAGCATACTTGACTTATTAAAGGAGTGGTCTTCCTTTGTGGTGTCGCAAGGTTAGAGTTCTAAGAGACAAGTTCTCTTAAGGTTCTTTCTATTGACCAACATTCTTGCTAGGATTCTAAGAGACAAGTTCTCCTAGGGTTGTTTTCATCGAACAACATTCTTCTAACCTCCCACTTTCTTTTTGTGTTCCGTTTCTATCTTTTAAAATTTTTTCCTTGTGATTCCTTGTGTTTCCTTGATTCTAGCCATTCGCAGGCATAGATCCATCTTGCTGATGGTTCTTTAGGACAAGTTCCTATTGAATTTGCCATCAACTACTTTAATTATTCAAACAATTAAATTGAAGGCAAAATTAACCTAATATTTAAGACTAGTAAATAAATTAAAGAACAAACAAACCCCGAAGCTACAAAAGAATAAAGAACATACACACATGAATTTAGGGGGGCAGAGGTGGGGGGGAGGGAGTGGAGTTTGGATTAAAAATTCAAGGAAAATTAACTAAGAAAATAACTAAATCTTAAAGTAAATTAATGCTAAAGGATTCGGAAGAATTCAGAATTTTAAAGCTAAAAGAAGTCAACCTTACAAGTTTCCAATTGCAAGAGAGTTCACCAATAAACACCTAATCAATTCAACCATAGAACATAAAAGACAATCTATGTGTATTTTATGATTGAAAATGGATCAACCAATTCGAATGTCAAGTTTCTTAACTTCTAAGTAAACTAATCTTTAAACATAAATTCATATATGATGACTTCTAATCAACATAAACTTGTGTAAGAGCAATTCAAACATTGGCTTAAGATCTCAAATTTAAATAATGATAACTTCTATCTATAATTCAAACCAAAGTTTACAATCAAACAAATTAGATTTGATAACTTCTATCTAAATCTAATAAGTTTTTGCTACTACTAATTCATCAATCTGACAACTTCCACCTCAAACAATCAACTTAGCATTTAAAACACATAAATAAGATCAAATTCATGACTTTAATCCAATACATATGATTTCGCACTTAAGATTAGATTAGAAACTCATAGTCATCACACAATCTTACATAGAATAATTAAGCAAAAGTTATCATGAATCAAATTAGGGTTTAGAGGTTATTACCTCTTGCAATTGGAAAAAGAAATCTAGTTAGAAAAATTCATATTGTATTCGACAAGATCAATAATAAGAGAAACCTAATTCTAAGAGAAAAAGATGAAGAGAAGGAAGCTATAGGTCATGCCCTAGTAAAAGAAGAGAGAGAACGTGAACCTCCTTTTAATGAGCTAATAGGACCCTATATATAGAGATATTGGTTGGTGTATACATCTTTGAGGGAGTTGAACTTGTAATCTTTGCCAACTTTGATTTCACTATTCTGACAGATTCTTAAGGTCAATTTCGACATTGTATAACTCTCAAACAACAAATAATTTATGGCTCAAATTTTAGGTGCAAATAGCCCAATTAGTTAAGTTTATTCAAACAAAATTTTAACCCAATCCAATAGATAGATTTTCATATATAAGCCCAAGATTGTCGAAAGATCCGTCTAGAAATCCACTGCTCTGTGGATTTCCAGATGGATTGGTCTTGAGGAGGTGGAAGAGATCAAACTTCGAGGTGGATTTGGAAACCTTAGGGATGGTAGAGGAAGCTTCCACACATATGTATGCATGAGTTGGCAGTTCTGTGGAATCCAAGGTGGAAAGGAGGGTGATGTGGTATGGTGAGGTGGCTAACCACATGGGTGACATCAGCTCGACGTCTTGCATTGCTTTTACTCCTCATAGCTTGGTATTGCAAGTGCTACTTCCTCCAATGTGGATGCATCAACTCCTTCATGAAAAGGTTTCAGCCTATGATCATTCACCTTGAGTACTTTTTTGTCACCTGTGTTACAAATTTCCATTGCACCATAAGGCAAAACATTAGTAACAACAAAAGGACATGTCTATCTAGATCGAAGCTTTTCAAGAAAGAGTTTTAGACATGATTGAAAGAGAAGAACTTTCTGTCCAAGGTAAAATTCTTTTTTACCAATCATCTTATTAAGATACGCCTTGGTTCTCTCCTTTGCAATTCGTGAATTATCATTAGCTTCATTCCTTATCTCCTTTAACTCTTGCAATTGCAATTTCCTATAGGTTCCAACACTGTCATAATTGAAATTGCATTGCTTAGGAGCCAAAGAGCTTGATGTTCAAGTTCTATAGGGAGATGACAAGCTTTTCCATAAACCATCCTAAAGGGTGACATTCCTATAGGCAATTTATAAGCGACCCTATATGCCCATAATGCATCACCTAATTTAAGGCTCCAATCCTTCCTATTATGTTGCATAGTTTTCTCCAAGATAGACTTGATCTCACAGTTGGAAAGCTCAACTTAGCCATTTGTTTGAGGATGATAGGCTGTGGAAGTGCAGTGAACTACATGGAATAGTTTCAATAAGGCCTCAAAAGATAGATTATAAAAATGGGTGCCTCTATTACTAATGATTGCTTTTGGAATGCCATAATTGTCAAAAATATTAGTCTTCACAAAATTGACATCAATTTTAGCATCATTAGATTTAGTAGAAAGTGCCTCCACCCATTTAGATACATAATCAACAACAAGCAAGATATAAAGATAACCATATCAAGAAAAAAAAGGTCCCATGAAATCAACACCCAAACATCAAAAATATCACCAAACAAAATATAAGTCTGTGTCATTTCAAGTTTCCTAGAAATATTTCCTACTATTTGACACCTATCACAAGACTTGCAAAATTCATATGCATTTTTAAACAATGAAGTTGAAAAGAAACCATAATCAAGTAACTTATGAGCCGTGCATTTAGCACCAAAATGACCACCATATGAATATGTATGACAAAAGGTAAGTATGGAATTGACATCTTGATGTACACATCTCCTAATAACTTGATCAGAACAAATCTTCCACAGGTAAGGATTATGCTAAAAATAACATCTGGCCTCAGAATGAAACTTATCTCTTTGGGATTTGGTCATACCTAAGGGTAGTTTATTAGTAACTAAAAAGTTAGCTAAATCAGCATATCGTGGTCAGAAAGAAGAAGAAGTTAACACATACAATTGTTCATCTAGGAAACTTACTTTGATTGGTTTGACCTCAACCTTCTTGGCATGTAACTGACTCAAATGATTAGCAACATAATTCTCGACACCCTTCCTGTCCATAATCTCAAGATCAAACTCTTGTCAAAGTAAGATCCATCAAATAAGGTGTAGTTTAGATTCCTTTTTCTTCATCAAGTGCTTAAGTGCTACATGGTCTGTAAAGACAACCACTTTTGTGCCAAGTAAGTAAGATCAAAACTTTTTAAGAGCAAACACACAACAGCAAAAGGTTCCTTTTCAGTTGTTGAGCATCATCTAAAGTATGAGAAGCATAAGTAATTACATACAATAGTTTACCAACACATTGGCCAAGAGCAACATCAACAGCATAATTGGAGGCATCACACATAATCTTAAAAGGAAGCTCCAGAGTGGGTGCTTTAATGATGGGTGTGGATGTCAATCTTTCTTTCAACTTATATGCATCATCAAAGACAAAATTAGCATCCTCTACCAACAGCTTGCATAGGGGTGCTGCAATATTCAAGAAATGCTTGATAAAGAGTCTACAGAAACCTGCATGGCCTAGAAAAGAACAAACCTCCCTCACACATGAGGGTAAGGCAATGACACAATGACTTCTATTTTGGCTTTATCAACCTCTAATCGATGTGAAAACACAACATGCCGTAAAACTATCCCTTGTTCAACCATAAAGTGACACTTCTCATAATTTAAGACCATATTAGTTTCCAAGCATCTTTCGAAATCAAGGATAAATTTTCCAAACTTTGATCAAAATAATCTCCATAAACAGTAAAATCATCTATGAACACTTCAATGATTCTTTCTACATAGTCAGAAAATATACTCATCATACATCTTTGAAAAGTAGTAGGTGCATTATACAAATCAAATGGCATTCTCTTATATGCATAAGTAACAAAAGGACAAGTTAAGGTAGTATTTTCTTGATCTTCAGGGTCAATAACAATCTGATTAAAACCATTATATCCACTAAGAAAATAGTAGAAAGACTTACCTGCTAAATGTTCTAACATCTAATCTATGAAAGGCAAAGCAAAATGATCCTTGCATGTTGCAAGATTGAACTTCCTATAATCTATACATATGCGCCAGCCACTTTGCACCCTTTGAGGTACAAGTTCATCCTTGTTTCTTACCACAGTAATGCCAGTTTTCTTTGGAACCACATGAATAGGCGATACCCACTTACTATTGGTGATGGGATAAATTACACCTGCATCTAAAAGTTTTAATATTTTTGTTTTTACCACCTCCATCATAAGCGAATTGAGGCGCCTTTGCATCTCCTTGGTCGGTTTTGTGTTTTCCTCCAAGAGTATGTGGTGCATATATATGGTAGGACTAATACCCTTAATATCAGCTAAAGTCCATCCAATTACAGTCTTATATTCTTTGAGAACAATCACCAATTTTTCTTCCAGCACACTTGCTAGATTCTTTGTAATAATAACAGGTAAAGTTTCATCATCCCCATGAAACACATATTTCAAGTTATTAGGCAAAGGTTTCAAATCAAGCTTGGGTGTATGTAAGATAGATGGTAAAAGTTTCTCATAAGAAAGAGGTACATCAATGAAAACAAGACCATAAGGAATATACTGGAGAACATACAAACATTCTCATCATCAAAACCATACCGAAGAGTGGTGCACTCATGATTTTCCTATCTTTTTCACTTACTTTTTATTCTTATTTGATGTTATTCTCATTTGATGCCTAAATCGCGTAACTTACATTTATTTTATCATTTTAAGTGTTTTAGGTATCAAGTGACGAAAATTATGCTAAGGAGGGAGATTTAGGACTTTTGGATGTCATTTCAAAATGAGGAGCTCGAAATACCCCAAGGTGACCAATGTTACAGAAATATTAATCTTATTTGGATTAGGATTCCCCAAATCCTAATGCAACTAGTATTTCTTATTTTGGAGATAATCTAGCAAAATGAGAATCAGGATCTAAACTTGGTGAAATCGAATCCTACTTGGACATGGAATCCTACTTAAACTAGGATTTCTACATTTGGGAAGATTCTTGTTCGTCACTACGAGAAATGGATCCAGGAACAATCCAAACGATCAAGGGACATATAGATTGAGAAAAATGAAGATCTCTACTTTTTAGGAGAATTGATGAGTTGGTAGTACCAGATTGGTACACATGGATGACACTTGGCGTTTGGTCAGCATGTCACATCACCTGCCACGTCAGCATCTTGGGACATATGGTGCCTGTATGAAAGCACACATGGACTGCCACTTAAGCCCTAGGAAGTGTGTTTGATCTGAAGGAAGGCTTCTAGAAGATCTTAATTCTACAAGGAAAGAAAGACCTACTTCTAGTTAGAAAAGAAATCCTCTCTTACAAGGATTTGATGACTATACCTCCTCCAATATAAATAAGGTCCTGTAGCATTAGTTTTAGGATGGGGGTGGTGTTCACATTTCTCTCGTTTCTTTGAAATTGAATCTCTCTTCTTCTCTTTGTTTCTCCTAAGTTCTCTCTTTCTCTCTCTAGGTAGAACCGTAGTTTTATTTTCTTTTCTTCTTCTTATACTCGAATTCTGTACTATATTTTCTATGATGATTTTTAACTTTATTTTAATTAGAATCATGAACTAAATTCTCTTTTCCAATTGTTGAGGCTATTAGCTAAATTCGTGGTCTTTTTATGAGAAGCATGCTCATATAGCGACAAGGCATTTAATCTCTAATATGGCTTCAAATTCTAAGTAGTTTGGTGCTCGAGTTGATCATAAACACACCAATAAGATAAGTGTCTTTAACTTAGAGAACAAGGTTAATGAGCTTACTTCTATGATACGATCCTTCATGAGTGGTGATATGCAATCTATTTTTGTTCTATTTGTACCATGCATGGTCATAATGCTAATAGATGTCCTCTTATACAAGATGAACGTAGTTGGTGGTGTTTTCAATGATAACCAATAGAGAAAGTATGATCCCTACTCTCAGACCTACAATCTAGGATAGAGAGATCACCCCATCCTTCTCTATGGGAATCCTCAGCAATCACCTATGCTAAATAGAGCAAGAGCACCCAACCCCCTGGGTTTGAACCATAGAAGAACATTCCCATACATAAGTCACCACCTTATAACCCTTCTTCTTCTTCTAATCTTTATTTTTAGCAAGAGACAAGGTCAGTCATCCAAAACCTTGAGCGAATGTCTTTAATCTTGGAAAGATGGAGGCTCAAAATTTTGGAAAATTAATGTCCAAGGGCTATAAGGCAACAAAAGTGCTTTGTACTAAAGTTAAGGGGTGGTAAGAAGATTGGAGACAAAGTGATTACTTTGGATGAGTAGGATGAGTTGGAGGCTAAAAATAACACCTCAAAATTGACGACACCACCCTCAGACCTAAAGGGTGCCGAACCTTCCTCTCAACCCAAGAAATTGTCTCATTCTTCTAAGACATCTCCTAACCTTGCTGATTACACTTATAAGCTAACTGCACCTTTTCCTTTGAGTTCTAATAGGCAAAAGAAGGAGGATATAGAGAAAGAAATATTAGAGTTGTTTAAAAAGGTGGAGATCAACATTTCTTTTGCTGGAGGCAACAAGACATGTGCCCAAGTATGTCAAACTTCTTAAGGAGATGTGCACCACCAAGAGAGCCAATGAGGTCAAAACTAGGGACATAGTTAGCTGGGGAGAGAATGTAAATGCTATTCTTCAAAAGAAAATACCTATTATGAAAGGAGTCCTAGGTGCATTTTCTATCCCTTGTGTGATTGGTAATATGTGTTTTGATAAGGCTATATGTGACTTAGGAGCTTCAATTAGTGTTACACCGAAATCCATCTTTGACTCTCTTAATATTATTTCTTTGAAAAGAACTTTTGTTATCATTCAACTTGTTGATAGGTCTTTTGACTATCCTTTGGGTTGTTAGAAGATGTGTTAGTGAAAGTTGGTTGTTAGTTTTCCCTTATGATTTTTATATCATTGAGACATGTGATGATCACCCTCACACACGTCCACCTGTTCTGCTTGGGAGACCATTTTTTAGGACTTCTAAGATTGTGATTAATTATGATGACTTCCCTTTGTCTATGAGGATTTATGATGAACATGTCTTGTTTGATTTTAATCAGTTAGTGAAAAATAATGATGGTGTGCATAAATTACATACATTGCATATCACTGATCTATTGATGGACAAATTTTCTGCTTGTGGTGGTGATGATGGCGTTAATATTGCTCTTATGCATTCCTTCTTCTCATCTTTTGATGTTAACGTCAATGGTGCCATGATTTTTAAACCTTATATGATTGATGCTATTATGACATTACAGTCTTCTTATATGGTGCCAAAATTGGATGTGTTTGTTGATTTCCCTCTTTCCTACAACAAAGTCTTACCTTTTGTGTTGCATGCTCCTGAGTTAGAATTGAAACCTTTGCCTAATCATTTGAAGTATGCTTTTCTTGGATCTAATTATACTCTTCTAGTTATTATTACAAAGAATTTAATAGCTATATAGGAGGAAAGATAGTTGTGTGTCTTAAAGGACCACAAGGCTACCATAGGATGTACTTTAACTAACATCAAATGGATTAGTCCTTTTATGTGTATGCATCACATACTCTTAAAGGATAATTCCAAGCCTTCGAGGAAGATGCACAGCCAATGATGGAGGTGGTGAAGGCTGAAATTTTGAAGCTCTTGGATGTAGGTGTCATGTATCCTATCTTTGATGGCAAGTGGGTAAGTCCTATCTATATGGTTCCTAAATAGATGGGCATTACTGTGGTGAAGAATGTTGAGAATGAGTTGGTTCCCACACATATGCAAAATGGTTGGCAAATGTGTATTGATTATAGGAAGTTGAACTTGGCGACAAAAAGGACCATTTTTGTTTGCCTTTTATGGACCAAATGCTTGAGCGTCTGGCTGGTAAGTCTTTTTATTTTTTTCCTTGTTGGCTATAGTGGATATAATCAAATTGTTATTGCCAAAGAGGATCAAGAAAAGAATACCTTCACTTGTCCATTTGGTATATATGCTTATAGAAGAATGCCCTTTGGTTTATGCAATGCACCTGTTACTTTTCAAAGTGCATGATGAGCATATTTTCTGATTATGTTGAGAGGATCACTGAAGTTTTTATGGATGATTTTACTATTTGTGGTGATTCCTTTGATCATTGTTTAGGAAATTTGTCTCTGATCTTAAAAAGATGCAAGGATACTAACCTTGTTTGAACTATGAAAAATGTCATTTTATGGTATAATAAAGGATAGTTTTGGGGCACGTGGTTTCTTAACGTGGCTTAGAGGTTGATAAAGCAAAGATAGATATTATCTTGGTAATGTAGGTTTCTATCGTAGGTTTATCAAGGATTTTAGCAAGGCAGCTATGCCCTTATGCAAGTTGCTAGCTAAGGATTTAAAGTTCATCTTCTCCCAAGAGTGCAATGATGCATTTGACTTGTTAAAAAACAAGTTGACAACGACACCTATTATCCAACCACCTAATTGGGAGCTTCCTTTTGGGATTAAGGACAAAAAGGGAGTTGAGAACCTTGTTATTGATCACTTAAGCCCACTCAATGCCAAGGGAGTTGATGTCATTCCTATTAAGGAGACCTTTCATGATGAACAGTTGTATGTCATCCTCCATGCTACTACTCAGCCAGGTATGTTGATTTAGTTAACATTTTGGTTACTAATGAGATACCATTAGGTATGTCTAAATCCCAAAGAGATAAATTCTGTGCTAATGCTAAGTATTATTATTGGGATAATCCATATTTGTGAGAGAAAGCTTGAGCTCATATGCTGTGCGTGTTATACTTGTTGCTATGAAAGATAAAAAATGGCGAATGTGTGTTGACTACAAAGCCGTCAATAAAATCATGGTGAAATATCATTACCCTATCCCTCATTTAGATGATATGCTTGATGAGTTGCATGGGGCTTGTATATTTTCTAAAATTGATCTTAGAAGTGGGTACCATCAAATTCCTATGAAAAAGGTAAATGAGTAAAAAATTGCTTCCAAAACTAAGTTTGGGTTGTATGAGTGGTTAGTAATGACTTTTGGCTTCACTAATGCACCTAGTACTTTCATAAGTTTGATGAATCATGTGTTTCGTGCTTTTATTGGAAAGTATGTGGTTGTCTATTTTGATGATATTTTAATGTATTCTACGAGTTTAGATGATCATGCGAAATACTTGCATGATATGTTTGAACTTTTAAAAGAGAATAAGCTTTATGCCAATTTAGAAAAATATTTCTTTTCCATTTTGAGTGTCTTAGTTTTATTATAGGTGCTAAAGGACTTCAAGTTAATAAAGAGAAAGTGAAAGCAATTAGAGAATGGCCAACTCCCGAGAATGTGAATGAAGTTCGAAGCTTCCCATCTTGGCAAGCTTCTATCAGAGATTCATGAAGAACTTCTCTATTATTGCTACCCCTTTGAATGAATTGGTAATAAATGTAATTTTTAAATTGGGTGATTCACAAGAGGTTGCTTTTAACACCTTAAAAGAAAAATTGAGCAATGCTCCTCTTCTTATTTTTCCTAATTTTTCTAAAGCTTTTGAGGTTGAAAGTGATGGTTCTAGAATAGGCATTAGTGCTATTTTATTGTAGGATTCTAAACCTATTGCATATTTAGGTGAAAAACTAAGTAGTGTCGCTTTAAATTACTCCACTTATGATAAAGAGTTGTATGCTTTAAAAAGATCTTTAGAGACTTCACAACATTACTTGTGGCCAAAAGAATTTATCATTCATTCTGATCATAAAAGTTTTAAATTTCTAAAGTCCTAAGATAATTGAACAAGAGACATGCTAAGTGGTTGGAATTTATTGAAAATTTTCCTTTTGTTATTAAACATAAACAAGGGAAAGAAAACATTGTGGTTGATGCTCTTTCTAGGAGATACTCTCTTCTTACCTCTATACATGCTAGATTACTTGATTTTGAGATTTTGAAAGGCATGTATGAATCTGATTGTGACTTTGTAGAAATTGGGAAATCTTGTGAAAAAAAATGGTATTGATAATTTCTATAGATTTGATGGATTTTTACTCAAAAAAGATCAATTTTGCCTTCCATCTTACTCTATGCATGAATTACTTATTAGAGAGACGTGGTGGTGGATTGATGGGTCACTTTTGTGATGAGAAAAATTCAACTCTTTTGCATAAACATTTTTATTGGCCTAACATGAGAAAAGATGTTGTTTCTATTTGTGTTAAATGTGTTATGTATAGGCACAAAATCTAAGTTCAATCATATGGTTTATGACCCCGTTTGGTGAATGGTTGATCAGCCAAAAATTAGTTGATTGACTATATTTAGCTTGTTGACTATATTAAATACCTATTCATTGTGTTTAGTAATCAACTGATTGGGTTGGCTGATTGAACCCAATCAACTGATTTTCAAAAAGCTCAGGAGGACCAGCATTTGCCTGCAGCTAATCAAAAACTGACAAACATGCTCTTGATAGCGATTATCCCGTTCTCTCTCTGAAGAAGAGTCTGAGAAGAGGTAAAGATTTGGAGTTCCCAAAAGAAACCCAAAGCAAAAACTGATCGGAAGCAAACCAAAAACCAAAGATGACATATGTGGATCACGAATTCTCCATTTCTGTTGTTGCGTGCGATCATCCAAAAAAACTTAAAGAATTGGGAAAAGTGTCTCCCACACATTGAGTTTGCTTATAATCATGCTATTCATTCTTCTACTCAATTTTCTCCTTTTGAGATTGTTTATGGGTTTAATTCTTATAATCATGCTATTCAAGTCCCCTTTCCTTTTCATATTCGACTCCTTTACTTCCTCTTTTTTAGGATCTAGTCTTGACTACCACTTGGATTGATTGCTTCTATTTGATTGTGTCTTGTTTTGAATAAGGATACTATAAAAAGCAAGTTGAGTGGTAAAAGGCAAGAGTGTTTGCATTATAAATTTTTTTTTTTGGGATACATGAGTTGTTTGGCATCTGATGATTGTATACATGTGAGGTTGAGTGGTAAGGTCCTTTTTTTTTTGTTCACTAACATTTTGCAGTTCATAAACATGTTTCAAGAAGATGAATTACATGAGCAAGATCTCAAAGTCTTTATGAAGTGATACAAATGATGTTCAAAATACTAAAAGAAGCAATTTAGGTGGTTTAGAATTGATTCCAAATATGGAAAATTTTCAGATTCCAAATAAGGAAACTTCACCAAATTTGGAAAATGGAGCTAAAGCGCAAGGAGATTCCATGGAAATCATATTGAATTTTATGACTATGCTAGTATTTGCTAGGATTAATTGCAAGTAAATAGAAGTCAAAATCTTGAAAGACCAATCTGCACATGGCAGGAAATGAAAGTCATCATGAGAAAGTGCTTTGTTCTAAGCCATTACTATCAAGACTTGTTCAAGTGGTTGCAAAGATTGAGGCAAGGATCTATAAGTGTTGAAGAATACAACAAAGAGATGGAGATCATCATCATTAAGGCCAATGTTAAGGAAGACATGGAAGCCACCATAAGAAGATTTCTTGACAGTTTGCACCTTAAAATTGCTTCCATTGTTGAGCTGCAAAATTTCCTTCACATGGATGAGTTGTTGCATAAGGCCATCGTGGTCGAAAAGCAATTAAATATCCAAAATGGTGTTAGATCAAATTCTTAGAAGAAAAGCTTGAAGGTCTAAAAATTTCTTCAAATCCAAGGGAGACATCAAGTCAAAAGTGGAAAGTAAGCCTAAATTCTCTACTCTAAATCCTAAGGGTAAAAATGACTCTAAACCCTCTTTTTCTAATCCTTCTTATAAAGTTAAATGCTTTAAATGTCAAGATTTTGGTCATATTGCTTCTCGCCGCCCTAACAAAAGAACTATGATGTTGCTTAAGCCCTCTTTTCCCTTCAAGTCCCCTTCCCTTTGCATATTCGTCTCCTTTACTTCCTCTTTTTTTATTTTCACACCCTATTTCCCCTTTTGGATTCTTTGAGAATTTTATTTTGAGATTTTAGTTTTGGTTGCCACTTGGTTTGATTGCTTCTATTTGATTATGTCTTGTTTCAAATAAGGATATCAAAGTCTTTATGAAGGTTGTGCAAGATCAATTCCAGAGGTTGAATGCTAGGTTAGATGACATCCATTCCACATCAAAGTCCAAAAGTCCTAGAAGGACGTTCCATGAAGAAGATGAAGATGTGCAATTCAAGGATGAAGGCCCCAACATCAAGAGAGGTAGACAAGCTCCTTCTCGTAATGAACTTGACAACATAAAATTGAAAATCCCTTTTTTTAGGGGAAAAAATGATCCTAAATTATATTTAGAGTGGGAGAGGAAAATATAACAAGTATTTGAGAGTCATACATATAGTAAAGAGCAAAAGAGAAAACTTGTTGCTGTTGAATTTTGTGACTATGGTAGTACTTGGTGGGATCAATTGCAAGTAAATAGAAGGTAGAATCTTGAAAGACCAATCTGCACATGGCAAGAAATGAAAGCCATCATGAGAAAACGCTTTGTTCCAAGTCAATACTATCGAGACTAGTTTAAGCAGTTGCAAAGATTGAGGCAAGGATCTATAAGTGTTGAAGAATACCACCAAGAGATGGAGATCATCATCATTAGGGCCAATGTTGAGGAAGACATGAAAGCTACCATGAGAAGATTTCTTGATGGTTTGTGCCCTGAAGTTACTTCCATTATAGAGCTGCAAAATTTCCTTGAAATGGATGAATTATTGCATAAGGTCATCATGGTAGAAAAGCAATTAAAGGTCCAAAATCGTGCTGGATCGAATTAATGGAAGAAACTCTTGAAAGAGCCCAAAAATTTCTTCAAATCCAAGGGAGACATCAAGCCAAAGGAGGAAAGTAAGCCTAAATTCTCTACTCCAAATCCTAAGGATAAAAATGACTCTAAATCACTAGAAGAAAATTGTCAAGTAGTGATGGAAACTTCCCGATGGAATCCTTACAGTTTGAAAGTAGCAACGGAAAACACAATACTGTTGCTATATCTGACTAATATAGCGACGGAACAATGTCCGTTGTCATATTTGGAGGGAAGAATTTTTTACAAAATTTAACGATGAAAATACACCAATGTAACTATAATCATTGGGAAATTGCCACGGAACTATGTAATCGGTTGGTAAACTTGTCGTGGATAAGGAAATATTTGGCAATGAAAATCTGTCCGTCAGTATTGTTGTCAAACATAAGGAAATATCATCCAATACCTGTTTATCGGATAGAGCAAACATCCGCCAGCCTGCAGCTGAGGGACCTGATGGAAGAAAGTTTCTAACAATTGTCAATGAACAGTAAGTAAAATCACATTACTCACTATTTGCTTTTTATTAAGTATTAGGTTTATCATTTTTTTATAGTATAACGTAATTTTTTATGAAGTTGGTTTGGTCTAGACCGAGTTTTAGAAATATGACTTCCACATTTAAGCAAAGGATTGAACCTGAGGGTTATGTGTAGAAAAATATATCCGAGGCCACAAAGAAATTTTACTTTTAGGAGTTTGAGGTAAAAAATATTTATTTTTTTGCTATATTGATTTATATTCACAAATTATATCAATATTATTACATTATATAATTTTTCCTTCTTATTTTAGAAAGAATTTTACTGGGATTCTTGTTTCGATGCCAACAGGTATAAAGTATGGGAAAAGAAAGCTCATACATATTATTGTGACTTAATTAATGCGACACGTAAGGCTGGTGCATGACCGCGTTATATTTCGGAGGAAATTTGGAGTCGTTGGACTAAGTATTGGACATCACCTACAGCAATGTCCATCTCAGAGCATAACTCCGCCAACAGACGTGGAGGCACGGGGGAGAGAGGGTATTCCTGTACATATGGTAGGATTAATTACCCACTACAAGCATGCACATAGACTTGTAAGTATCTAAACTTGACACTTATTTTGTATATATTTTGCTTTGCTGTATTGTACATAATGATTATGGTAGAAATGTCTGGTGCCGTATATGGTTGTGTTAAGTTATTTTCTTTCAACAGGGGGCACATATCATAAAAATAGAGGAAACTCTGCTGAAATTTTTATAAATTGTAGTTCACATCTAATGATTTAGGTTATACATGTAGGAAAAGTCATTCGGCATCAAGCCTACACCTACCCAGCTGTTTTTGCACACCCACATGAAGAAACATGATGGTGTGACATTCATCAACACCCGATGTAGAGAGCTGAATGTATGTGAAATTAATACATTTTTTCGTAACAATAATCCCTTACTAATGTAAACATTGCTTCCTAATAGGACCAAATATAACAAACCATTCAACGATAGTCTCAGGAGGAACAACCTATAGATGAGACTCAGACGTATCTTGATGTTGTGGGTGGTAGGGGCCACCGTGGAAGGATATTCAGGCTAGGTTCGTATGTGAATACATGTTATTCGCGCTTTTCTTTGCCCAGTACAACAACATCTGCTAGGCCAATGCACAGCAATGAAGTAACAGAGCTTCGGGCCACAGTGGACACATTGAAGGAGCAGACAGGGTATTTGAAAGAGGCTAACGTGAATCAACGGATGGAGCACATGGAGCAGATAGCTAAGATGAGAGATGGGATGGGGTAGATGGCAAAGATGAGAGAGGAGATGGAGCAGGTGGCAAAGATGAGAGAGCAGATGGAGCAGGTGACTAAAATGAGAGAGCAGACAGCTAAGATGAGAGAGCAGATGGAGCGGATGGCTAAGATGAGAGCGGAGATGGAGCAAATGATTAAGATGAGAGAGCAGATGGAGCAGATGACTAAGATGAGAGAGCAGATGACTTAGTTTAGACAGGAGATGGAACAGTTGAAGGGAGGCTTAGCAATTCAGAGCACCCACTATCACCACGACATTAGCTTGTCCTTGTAATTTGCTTTCAATTACAAACATAAGTTATGCACAATGTATTGTTGTTATTATCAATTAAAATAATTTTATCATTATATTATCAATTAATTTTCCGATTAATCAAATATATATATATATATATATATACAAATTAATTTATTATGAACAGATATTTGGTAACTATTAACATTATGTATTTATCACAACATGAAACTGGAATTTATTAAAAAATTTCTAACCTGCTTTTACCGACGGAATAAAAATACCGTCGAAAATTTTGTATTTTATTACCGACGGTAATGCTATCACCGCGGTAAGTAAGATGACGTTTTATGTTCATTAGTTGCGGTTTACCGACGAAATTTTGTCCGTTGCTAAATGTTACCGACGTAAAATAGACCGTTGATAATATATTTTGGGACGTTAGTAAATTACCTACGGAATATCACCGACAGTAACTTTAACTACGGTCCTTTTAATGATAATTTTGTCTGTCTTTCATTTTTGTCGGTAATTAATTTTACCAGCGGAAATGGAAGGCTGTGACTTAGATATATATACATATATATATATATATAGCAAAAGAAATGGAAGGCTGAGAGAGCGGAAAAAAAGACCGTTTGTTTCCGTGCGACTTCCCAATTGCTTCTTCGGAGTCGAGACTCACTTGTGCTCGAACTACTCATGTTTTTGCTTTACCAGGTATCCGGAATGTCTTCTTATGTTGGTTATAAAGTCCTCCGCCATGCAGCTGCCGTAGTTTGTCTGGGTCACCTCGTATACACTGTACTTGTGTATGTCGAATCCAAAATCTACTTCAGAAGTTTGTTATTTTAGTTGGTAAATGATATTGGACAAAGTCAAAAGCATAGAAAGAAATAGACTATACTTAGAGAGCCAGTCTCCCACATAGAATCTTTCATGGCTAGCCCATTCAGTGTAGTTGGAACCAGGTAGCCACGTATGCTTTCCTCCTCCAACCCTGTGCAGAACTGGCTCTCTGCATTCCCCAGTCACTACCATCAACAAAAATACCCATCTCAAAACCTCCATTTCCGGTTGGACTGTTCAACAAGCAACAGTGTTATAACGACCAGTACCTGGCTTTTAATGCCATTACCAATATATACAGCATGAATAGGTCCTTGAAGAACTCGTGTTACTGTGCCTGTGATCAGATCACCACTATTGCTTGCACTTCTCTCCCACTTAGTTTAGCAAATGCCATTCTCATGCATGCCTTCTCTATCCAGTTCATCGTCACCTCTTGGATCGACTAGGTTCTCTGCAAAATGTACCATTTTCTTCTTCTTCTTCTTGCTCTTCCTCTCCCCATCCTCACACCAACAGAGAAACAGAGAAGTACCCATCAGACAAAATGAGACAAAACAACACAGAAGAGAGAGAAACAGTTGCTAAGTCGTTGCAGTTATCAGTGTTCTTAATTATATATATTTAATACTATTTATATCTAACGGTGAGAGGCATTTATTCGTTTTAATACTCTTGTGGCTTAAGATTTCACTTTAGTTATGTATTAATTATTAAATATGACTGGATGAACTGATTTATAAATAAATTATGATATATGTTATATTTTAATTATTATTAATTGTTTGACATAGAGTTTCAGTAATAATTTAATGCATCAATTAATTAATTATATATTAATTATTATTAATTATAACTGAATAAACTAAATTATTATTATTTTTAATTATAACTGAATAAACTAAAGAGTTAATAAATAAAAATTAATTTATAAATAAATTATAATTTAATAATAAATCAACTATTTCATTATATTTTTATTATCATAATGAATAAGTATAATTCAGAAAGAAATAACGGCAAAATTTAATGATAAATATATTATATTATATTATATTATATATATATATATAATTAATTAATTAGTTATTTCATTAATTACAAATGCACTAATTAATTACCAACCGTGATTAGTAATAATGATAATAATAATAATTAAATATATAACAATTAATTAATCAATCTATTGATTATAATTTACTTAGTCAATTAATTACATGTAATTAATTGTGTATTATGTTTTATAATTTTTTATTTATTTAGTAATTATTGATCATTTGCTATAATTATTTTATCAAATTTAGATTCACTTAAAATTAAATCAGCCATAAATTTTCATTTGTAAATGGAGTATCATTTAATAAATCAAATAATTTATTATATACTAATTATTATGAATTATATGAAAATTAATTAATTAACTATACTTTATACACGTTAAATTAAGAAATGAAAATATTATCTTTATCACACTGAGATTAATAAGTAATCAATCTATTAATTACTATTTATTTAGTAAATAAATTATAAATTAATTTTATTCAATAAAGTATTATTTATCTAGTAATGATTAACTATTAACTACAATTTTTTGATGAAATTTAAATTCATTTGAGATTCAATCAGGCATAAATTTTTAATTTGTATTGAAATAAATTAAGATGTGAATGAAAGTAAAAATTAAGAGAAAATAATTAATACATAAATTAGAAATT
>JANVCQ010000003.1:12809590-12825099 GCA_025531925.1 Erythroxylum plowmanianum | reverse complement strand
ATATATATATATATATATATATATACATATATATATATATATATACATATATATATATATATATATATAGGTAAGTAGTCACACCTGTGACTTAATATTCATAGGCGTGATTGCCATGTCATGCATGTTATTTTCTTTTTACGAGCTATTAACAACTACATAATTTTAATTTTATTAAATAAATAAATAATTAAGAATTGATTTATTAAAATATAATTAATTTATTCTTTAATTAATTAAATAAAGTTAGAGCTTATATTTTTCTTTTTTATTAAATATAATATATATAAAATTAATTGACTAATTATAATATATTATCAATTAATAACAAAATATTTAATTGATTAATTACTTAAAATAAAATGAAAATTTCTGGATTCACAACCAATTTCAAGAACTGTACCTCCTCTACCTTATATTAGGGGACCTTTAAAGTGCCAATTATTATATCAAAAAGACATGTTTTCTCCATTCCTAACCTTGTGGAACACCTGATTTTGCATCCATTGTTTTATCTCTAGAATTTCCTTTAGAGTTTTTGACATGCCCTGCCTTAGCTTTAAGATCCAAATATGATTTATGAATACATTGTTTGTCCATTTCACCCATAAATCCGCCTTTTTGTAGCACAACCACTACATATTTTGCCCCCCTCTGCTCACCCTGTGTATCATCCTTGCAGAATGGATGTCTAGACCCCCCTTGTTGCTTAGGTCTGCAAATTTTGTCCCAACTAATCTTCTCTTTGCTTCTGCCTTGGTTTGAGTCATTCCATAAGAATTCTCTAAGCCTCATGTCTATTTACTTGCGGATACTTTTTGGGATGGATAAATGGTTGATCCAATAAGCGGTAAGAATGCTCAGTATTGTCTGAATTACCTGAAGCTTGCCTCTATAACTAAGGAATTGATTACTTGTTGGTTAATTCTTCCTTTAATTAAGAACAAAAAAAGTTGGCAATCCATAACACTAATTCTTCTTTGAGAAATTGGTACCCCTAAGTATTTAAAGGGTAGACTTCCTTGTGTTAATCCTATCCCGATAGTTGTAGAAGCTACCTCTCTACATGAGATGCAAGATAACTAGAAA
Organism: Erythroxylum plowmanianum; assembly: GCA_025531925.1. NCBI lineage: Eukaryota > Viridiplantae > Streptophyta > Magnoliopsida > Malpighiales > Erythroxylaceae > Erythroxylum > Erythroxylum plowmanianum. The sequence goes on along the minus strand of JANVCQ010000003.1, from coordinate 12,824,010 downwards.
CAACTCTTCAAAGGGTTGCATCTCAGACCTGAGATCTCCTGAAACTCCTTCATTGCTTGTAGGAGTAGATTTATTAAGTTTTTCTCAACTTTACAAAACAAGAGAAGGTCATATGCAAAAGCTAGATGTGTGAGCTTCATATATTGACATTTTCTATGGAACTAGAATTTTGGGCCTCCGTATATTATCCCCGAGGAGAGTTGATAAAACCTCCATGCATAAACAAGTAATGGGATAATGGATCCCCTTACCTTAAGCCCCTCCTTGCTTTGTTCAATTTATAGGTTCCTCATCTACCAAGATTGCCATAAAAGCAATGGTGACACATTCCTCTACCCTTTTTCTAAGCAAGGGAGGATAACCTACTGCTTCTATTATATTAAAAAGAAAGCTCTAGTTAATTGAGTCATAGGCCTTTGCAAGGTCCATCTTTGTGGTGCAATTCCTCATTCTCTTAGAATTATATCCCCCTAACAATCCCTGACGTAGAAGTATATTTATTCCTACTAAAATCCCCTAGATGAATGCATTCTGTTCTAGGATGATTAACTTTCCTAGGCTTGCTCTCTTATTTTCCAAGATCATTATGATGGTTTGGTATAGAAAGTTACAATAGGCTATTGGCCTGAATTGTTCCAATTTCTGTACATTACTTTGTTTGGGAATAAGGCAAATTAATGTTTTATTCCATTCCTTGAGGATTGCTCCTCTCTTAAAGAGCTCATCCATTGTTGCTACCAATTCTTCTCGTATAATATCCCAATGTTATTAAAAGAATCTCCCTTTGTTTCCATCCGATCTAAGGGCTTTGTTAAGGTTCATTGAAAAAATAACATTTTTGATTTCTTCCCTTATTATTTCTCTAACTATCACTACCTTGTCTACATCATTAAGATTTTTAAACCCTGCTAGAATCTTTGTGGGTATAGATTTTTTTGGCATTGCAATCCCAAACTATCAAGTACTTTAAGGCAACCCTCTTTTTACCTCCTATGTCCTCATGCATCTGCCCTATTTCATCATCTACCATTCAGATATAATTCTTATTCCATCGCGCTGAAATTGAACTCACGAAATACTTAGTATATCTCTCACCCTCCTTCATCTGTAACATCTTAGATTTCTGCCTTACTAGAGTATTTGTACTATACAATACTTGATTATACTTTTCCACCATTGAAGACTCCTATTTTCTTAGTTTCAAATCTTCTAATCTGTCTAATATTCTCTTCTGACATTGCTTTAGCTCCTTTAAAGCATCAGTTTTAGCTTTTAAATCTGGTTGTACTATTTTTTCTAAACAATTTCAGTCTATTTTGCAAGGCTTTTAGCTTCATGGTGATATGGTACCCCTTTGAACCTAGAATTGCCTCTTCCATTTCCTCTATGAGTATGTTTCTGAATTTAGGATTGTCCATCAAGTGATTGAATATCCTAAATGGGCCATTCCTCTTCCTATTGCACGTTAGCAATTCCACTACTATTGGACTGTGATATGATATTTGTTGGATCATCAAACAAAGCACCGCTTATTAGGTAGGTCTCTACCCACTTATCTTTAACCATACATTGGTCTAATTTTCTCAACAAAAAAGAATCCCCCGATTGCTTATTGTTCCAGGTATAAGAATTACCATACCATTTCAAGTCAACCAAATCCATTCTCTCCACCACCTCCTAGAACTCTCGACAGTCTACTTGGTTCTAATTTCTCCCACCCCTTGATTCTTCAAGCTTGAGAATACAATTATAATCTCCTAAAACTGTATATGGCCAACTCATGATATGACTAGTTTCCTCCAATTCACTCCAACAATATAGTCTTTGGAACTTAAGATTGGTCACATACAACACCATAATTACAATCATAGTCCCAGTAGCTTTAATCAAGGCACCACAATGGATCAACTGATCAGTTTCAATATGTTGCACTACATCCAATTTCTAAGGATTGAAGCCTACTACCACTCTCCCATTGAAATGATGATCATGGTTACATATTACCCTCCATCCTTTATGTAGGGACCATAAACTCTTTTCCAATACTCCCTCTTTATTTTGGTTTCAAATAAACCATCAAAATTTAACTTGTTGTTCTTGATAAATTTTTGAAATGCAAGTTGTTTATTTAGGCTATTAAGGCCTCTAGCATTCCATACTGCTACCTTAATCATTTTTTTCTTTTACTAGCCCTTCTACTCTTATACTTCCTTTACAAACCTATGGATATAGTTAGTAGGTTACTCTTAGTACCAGAAGTTTCCCCTTTCCATCATAGGAGTGCCAGTTGTCCCTTCTACATGTCCTACTTCCTTATCCTCAATTTTCTTTAGTACATTAACTGGCAAATCAGTCGTTACCAAACTCATCATTTGTTTCCTATTTCTTGATCCTTGATTATCCCCACTATCGATGCTCCAGTGGTAGCCATATTATTCTCCTTTTGATCCTTTTCCTCTTTCCTATGTTCAATCATTTGATTCTCTGTTTAAGTCATGTTTTGGGTACCTTGCACTTCAAGTGGTGTCTCTCCATCAGCTAAAGGCCCCATCTCTTAGCTTGGACATTATTCATTTGCCTTCCCTCTTGAGCAATTTTCTTTTCCAAACCTACTTCTCTTCTTTCATCTTCAGTTTCCACATTTATGTTACCCTAATTGAATCCTCCACGAGATCTCCATTCTCATCCAGCTTCATGATTCTCAGGGTATCCGGAAGCTTCCTTGATATATCAACATTACCAATCCTCTTCATTAAGGCATTATTCTCATATAATCCTAAAAGTTTGCCAATCTTGCTAGTGATATAGCTTATACCTTTTGCAGACCAATACTTCAAAGGGAACCTTATGAATATTCACCCATAAAGGTACAAAAGTAAGTTTGCTTATGTCCAATGTAATTCCAGACTGCCACTTCTTAATCAGAATTGGATGCCCCATTATACGTCGTAGCCCTGCTTTTAACATTTTTTATGACTTCTCTTCGGTGTTGAATTTGAAGAAAAAGAGTTCATCTTCATTTACCATCGTATTCATCAATCCCTTAGTCCTCCATACATCATTTACCCACTTTCTAAAAATAGGAAAAGCTAACCTCTTCTCCAAAAAAAGACCGCAAGAGAAGTTTTTCACTTCTTAGCACTTTGTTGTAACACCTTAACCGGAGCTTGGATTAGTTTATCCCCGTCTATCTTCATGAATCTAAGTCAGACTAGATTTCCATAATCACTTACAATGGAGCCCCATTTGGTCTTCTCCTTCTCCAGTCCCTGCTGTTTCCTTTCTTTAGGTTTCCCCTGGAGGTGGAAAATCAGTTATGTTTAAGAATGGAGCATCCGTAATGGCTTGGGAATTGGGAAGGTTGGTTGTGAAAGGTTCCATTGCCATAAGATCAATAGGGCATAGAGACTATAGTCTACTAGATGGGTAAACAGAGTGTAGAGGTGAGGGGTTGTTGGAAAAAAACAAAGGGAAGGGGAAAGGGGTAAGACGGTTGATGGAGAAGAAGGGTAAAGGCGAGAGGGTGTTGTATGAGTAAAAAGGAGCTATCAGAGAAAAGGGTGATGTTTGGGGGAGTGTAGCTTGAAGGTTGTCAGCAAAAAGGAAGGGTGGTTGTCAGGGTTATTAGAGAAATGTGGTTAACAGTTGTCAAAGAATGTGACGTGAAAGTTGCCAGCAAAATAAGAAATGTGGATGTTGGGTTAAGTAAAGGAATATGGGTCAAAGGTTTTTAGAAATGGGAAGGATGTGGGTGGGTCAAAGGTGGTCAAAGATGGGGGCGATGTCAGTTATCAGGAGGAGACTCTCATTGGGTTTCGCAGTCGTTTCGTCTGGAGTGGGATCTTCTTTCAAACTAAACCAATTTATCTTTTGATCCTGCCTGTTAGAGATTTTTAGGTAAGATTTATTTATGAATCTCCTTCACTTGTTCCTTAGCCAGATTATGGAGTCAGAAGAGTTAAGGTTCAGGATTATACCTAGGAGAGTTGGCTTCTATTTAAGACAAGTCACTTTTATTACAGCATCACTCCTTACCTTAAGTTATTTCTTTTACTTTTACACTTACAAGTAACTTAATTATCAATGAATCTAGATCATATCTTTTATGTAGAGGCCCTAAATTTCAACAATTGTCATACCAAGACTCTTATCCATTGTCAATTAAGCCTTTCAACTCATGACTAAGCATTAAGATCGTTCCTAATATTTTATAGGCTTAAAGTAAAAAAAATGTTCCTATTTTTGGGCCCTTACAAAGAATAAAAATAAACAAAGTATAGACCCTTTTTATTGTTCTTCATGAGGTCAAGAGTAGGCCCTATTTTATTTCATTTTATTTTTACAAAGATAAAAATAGATCTTATTTTATCATTTATAAGGATGGGCCCTGGGCAGGTGCCCGCTCTGTCCTTGCCCAGTGTCAGCCCTGCTAAGCATAAATGTCATCTTTAGCATTTGTTTTAGGGTTCAAGAATACTTCTTGTTTGATTTCATAGTCCAAAATCTCTTATCTATTATATAGAAAGCTTGGTTACATATGTCTTATTGGCTTCTTTGTCATTGAACAACCTCTATATCCTTTTAGAGATAAGTGTACAATCTACGATCTTTGCAAGTACAATTCCTAGTCCTCTTTCCACTTTAGGCAATAAAGTTTTGTCCATTTAATTTTGACTAAAGAAGACTTCCTAAGATCTCCAAGGAGTAGACAATTCTTAAGGAGTATTTCAATAACTTTAGTTAGGTTTTTGGGAAGTATCAAACAGGACCTCCAATGTATATGGAGGTTATATAAGACTGATAAGATAAGTTGAAATATGCCATCATAGGATAATAAGCAATTCAACCAACAATTGATCCTCTTCTTGATAGTCTTAAGTGAAGGTAAGTAATCTTTAAAGATGGACATTTTAATAGTAATAAAGACTCAATAAGTATTTAAAATAGTAATAAAGGCTTGTAAGTATTCAAAGAGGGCTTAGAGGAGACCTAAAAAGTTGCAGAGAATATCGACATTTTCAACTCTAGTTAATATATAGAGTCTGCTTTTGCTAGATTTGATAGAAAGACCTCAAACCTTAGTGAAGGAATTGATGGATTCATAAATATTCCAAGAGAAAGAGGATTAACACCACTAAAAAGAAGCAAATCATCAACAAATGCCAAATTGAAGATTTTAAGTTGTTTACATTTGTGGTTATACCTAAACTAGCTCACTCAACACAATTTTGTAAGTTATGAGTTTAGTGAGGGCCTCAATACCTACAGTGAATAGGTACAAAGGAAAGGAATCATCATGACTAGGTCATTTAGGCCTTTAGAACATCTTAATTAGTTACCATTTACAAGAATTATGAAAGAGGTTGAAGTGGTGTAAGATTGAACTATTCAATGAATAACTTAGGGAAGCCAAATGCATATATCTAGTTAATAATAAATCACTAAACAATTGATTCAGAGGCATTATTAAAATCAATATTTAAATTTAAACTCTTGATCAATGATTTAGTGTTATAATATTTAAAGAATTCCTAGACAAGAAGAATATTATTACCAATGTTATTATTTGAATAAAAGCACTTTGACAAGGAATGATGAGGTGCTTGCAAATCCCTTTTATTCTTAGAGCAATCATTTTTTTAGATAACCTTGTAGATAAAATTGTATCACAAAATTAGTATTAAATCATATAAAATGATGGAGTTTGCTTATCTAAGGATAAGGCAAATGTGGGTCTTTAGCTCCTTAAGTAACCTTGTAGATCAAATTGTGTCACAAAATTAGCATGAAATCATGCAAAAAGATGGAATTTGTCAAATTTGTTGACTATATAATGGATATATTAATAGGAAAAGAGAAAAAAGTAACTAAACAAGTAAAGTGGAACACTTAATTAGTATATATGGATCAGTAACTTGAATAACATTTAAGATGTAAGCTACAATGATTCTCCAATTATAGTGATGTTAATGATTAAATATTAATTTTTACCCAAAACCAGATTGTCACTAAGGGAACTAACTTTTGTTTTTATCTCTAAAAACCTAAGACAATAGGCTTCCTATCTAAAATCAGATCCCCTACAAAATATTGTTTATTATGACTAGTAAGTTGTTTAATCTTCTAAAATATGATTGACATTTAAGGAGTAATAAGATGGGATGCCCTAAAAGTGATTTTTATTTTAGGTTTCTATCAAGCCTTTTCTTTGTTGTAGTAAAAGTGTCCTTCTTGAGGCACTCCACTTGGGTAAGTGAAGGGGATAAGGAACCAGAGCTTCCTTGGATCCCTCCTAATGAGGTTTTAGGAAACTTTAAAGATTATCTTTAGTAATAGAAGCTAAAACACTATAGTTGTCAAAATCTTGATCTTGAGTTTGAAAGTTAGAATCTAGGAGAGCATTAAAGTTGGTATCTAGTTGATAAATGACTTTTTGTTTACTAGATTAAACCTTAAGATAAATCCCAAATGCTTGGGCTTAGACAAAGTTGGTTCCTGGCCAGTTATATCCTTAGTACTATTGATTTGAGCTTGATCCATATCTTTTGTAGGAGAAGAATTTTCCAACTCAGTATACTCTTTATAATATTTTGAATAATTTTTCTATGATCTCCATTTTAGCATGTCAAATTCTTTCAAGTTTGGTTGTTTGAGCACTAAGGCATATGGGCTTACCAAAAGCACTAGACAAGTAATTCAAGCCCAAGGTTACCCAATATTCTATAAAAGTTCACTTATTTAGATCTCTATTTTTAAATTATGATAGGCTTATCAAAGACATGTCATGGTCCCTGATCCAGAATTCTTTGTAATCGATCTTCACTGTTAAATTCAGAAACAAAGATATCCTCATTTGGTAGAAAGGAGGTCTTATATTTAAGAAGTAATCTACTAAAAAAGTTGTTCAATATGTTGCACCAGCTTGTAAAACTTCCAATAGGATGAAACCAGAAGATACTCCTAAAACCATAAATTAGGATACTAAGTGAGTTTACCATGTTTTATATCATAACTCAACACATTTTACTAAAAGTTTGCTAGTATATATTATGAGGCTAAGAGACTTTTCTTGGAGTGGCAGAGAGAGGAGGGAAACAGGATGGAATTGATTAGTAGGGAAAGCACTAACATCTAGTCTAAGAAGTGAGGGAAAATTTAGAGAAGAGAGCATAAGAGGGGAAGGAGGAGGTTTAGGTGTTGGGGAGTAGTTAAGCTAAAAAGGTAAGGAGATCTCAAAAGATAGAGGAGCAAGTTGAGAAGGATGTTACGATGACATGATATGGGGAGTGAAAGAGAGCCATAGAGGAAAGCGTATTATAGTTTCTTACCCATTTAGAAAAGAAACCAAGAAATTTATTAATTGGAAACGATAATTTTTTTAAAAATATGGGACAGTTGATTGAACAAGGTGAGAGAGAAACTTAAGGAAAAGTTTTTAAGATAAACGGTAAAAGATTTTTTTTTCGAGTACTTGAAAGAAATTGTGTCTCAATACTTTATCCTTCAAACAAAGAAAGATATTATTCATATGGGAAGAAGGGTCAAATACTCAAATTGTACCCTAAAGTTTTTTTAAAGTTTAATTTAAACCTAAACATTTTAGAACGTTCAACTTAAAAATCAATGTTCGGAAAACGATTGATACAACCCCTATTTTAATAATATATCAAAAGTGTCATTAATATTTAACTTGAGATTTTATATATTTTTTAATTGACCCCTGTGCACGTAGACTTTAAAGATGACACTTGTAGCTCATTTCAAAAAATTTATTATGATATTTGAGAAATTAGGAATTCATCCTTAGTTTTCCAAATTTAAAACCTTTATTTAGCCCATGAACTAGAAGATTGGAAGTTTCCACAAATTAGTAGAATAGAGCTTTCTATTCTTTTACATCCACGTCACATAACCTAAATGATGCTAGAATCTGACAGGAGATTGACCAGGTAACCAAGCAATTTTATCAACTAGGCAAGGATAGGACTCGATAACTAGGAAAAAAATCAAAGTTGAAGCATAACTAAATGGAATATCATTCTTTCTTTGAAATATTAGGCATGGTTTAACATTGAGTGGGAAAGAACCCATAGGAACAGAGTGTAAATATAGACAAAGGATAAAGAGAGAAGAGAAAGGTAGCTAAGTTGTTGCTTGATAGGGGTGCATTATATAAAGAGTAAAATTAGAATGTGCTTTGTGTAATCGCTTTATACGTATATAAATTATTTAAGGTGTCTATTTGAGAGACATTGGAGTGGAAGAAAAACATGTGAGTGATTTGTGTTTTTAACTTTGGGTCCCAATCAACAACTATGGTGGTTGTCTAATAAAAAGATAGAGAATGTGTAATAAAGGTCTGAATTTTGTAATAGAAGCTATAAATCCTTCATCTTTATGTATGTGTTTTTAGTTTCAATCGTGATAAAATGGAAAATAAAAAATTAAAAAATTTAGTTACTTGCCAATAAGAGGAGACGAATGTATCGAGTAGAGAAAAAAAAAACGAGACAAGGTGAGAAAGAATAATAGTAAACAAATCCCATTTAAATATCAGAAGAAAAGTAGAAAAGAGTAAAACTTTTGAAATGAGTCCACCATGTGACAGCTTTAAAGTTTATATGGCAAAGGCCCATTAAAAAATATTAAAAATTTCTTGCAAGAAAAAAAAATTAACGGCATTACTAAAATAGGGATTGTCTCAAATGTTGTCCAAACATTAAGGTTTAATTTGAATATTCTAAAATGTTTGGGTTCAAACTAAATTTAGAACAAGGGTCAAATTCAATCCTAAAGTTTTAATCAAATTTTAATTTAGATTATAACATTTCAGTATATACAAAAAGAACCCTAACTCTTTACAAATATTCAGAAATGACCTCAACTTAATATTTTCGTCAGTACTTTATTACAAATATAGGTAATATTATTTATTAATTTTTGTGAGTCACATGTCATAAGCATATTCTTTGGGATAGGTACCTAAAAAATAAAACAAAAATGTGAGTCCCATATAAAGTGTTGGTTAACCTTGTATGAAATGTCAGCAACCCTGACACTCAATAATGATGATTACATCAAACTGCCAATGATTTCCAAATCAGCTTCAACATTAAGAAAAATTGCTTTTGCATTTCAAATGCTATTAGTAAAAACAAAGGGCAACATACCTTTAAAAATCCCTTTAATTTACAGTCTTCCTCTTTGAATCTTCTTGCTTTTATGAAGAAGACATAAAAAATCTTCACCGTACAATGTGAAGAGATGTTTGTCCACTAACTTCCTAGGCACCAAGAATGATCGCATATGCAGTGGAAATAAAAATTGCAATCCTATATTTATTTGTTGCGTTTAACAAACATACTAATAGTAAGAACAACAAAAAATAAATACTTGAAATTTGTGAGGATTAATCGATACTAAATTTCGAAAATATGAAATCTTTATGCAATCCAAACCAAAAAATACATCCCACTTTCAACAATTGATATGGCTATGGAAGATTTTTAAGAACGCTTTCTTCAATGATAGAACAATATAATTTTGTCTCTTTTCTTTTATTTATTACGACGTAAAAAAAATGAGAGTATATATTATTCACTCTTCTTTCTTTTGTATAAACTATCACAGCGAACCAGAAATAATTTCTTCACTTTGTAAGTTTATTAACATACGAAACATGAAAAAGAATCTCTATTTCACCCCTCTCTTCGTAATTCTTAAAAACGTATCTCTTGTGAAAGAGCATTTGTTTTTACCCTTATCTTCTTTGTGAATGTTTTAATGTTTTTAAAACTTAAAAACCAACCATATGTAAGTTCATTTTATTTTCGTTTAAATGTCAAACCAAAACAAAACCACCAAAGCCATTTGACCTTTTTTTTTTAAAAAAATAATAATTATTTTTAAAATGGAATCTTTTGAATATTTCAAATGATTCAGACTTGTGTTTCATTAGATACACAAATCCGTATCTTGACATATCATTAGTGAAGGTGATAAAATAAGAATATCTACCTTTAGCTTGAACTTTCATAGGCTCACATACATCAGTACGTATGAATCCTAAAAATTCACTAACTCTCTCTCCAGTTCCAGTAAAAGGATATTTGGTCATTTTGCCTTTGAGACAAGACTCACAAGTTTCATATGATTAATAATCATATTGACTAAGGCATCCTTTCTTGTGTAACTTATTTACTTTTTTCTCACCAATATGACCAAGTCTATAATACTAAAGGTAAGTTTGATTTGCATGATTATCTCTCTTCCTTTTTTGACCAGAATCATTCATAATTGGATAAGCAACCATTTCAATTAAGACATAAAGACCACATTGTAAATAACCACATACATATAATTCATCACCATGAAATATATTACATTTGTTATTCTTAAAGATTGTATAAAATATACGTTTGTCTAATGATGAAATGGAAACAATATTCGAAACAAATTTAAGAACATAATAACAATCTTTCAATAATAAAGTCTTTCTCATAGGCATAACAAAAGAAATAGTTCATATAGATAGGGCAGCAACATTTGCTTCATTCCCAACATGTAGCTTTACTTCTCCCTTCTTTAATCTCCTACTAAAAGGGTTATTAGATACTGATAGTAACTTTAACATTTGCAATATGATTTTTCTTGGGCTTCTTCTTGCACTTGCACTTACGCTTAGAAGAGTTACCAACCAAGTTCGTAGGCCCTGATACTTTCACCTTCTCAGACGATGCTGCTTGATTTTCATATTCAACAATAAGTTAAACATTTCATGAAGATCACAGTCCGTCTTGTTCATGTTAAAATTAACAATGAACGGTGAAAAAATATCAATAAGAGACTATAAGATCAAATCTTGTGACAACTCTTTTCCTAGTGAACACCCTAACTTCTCAAGTTGTTCTATAAGATCAATCATCTTAAGAACATGGGGTCCTACAGGAGATTTGGGCTTTAATTCAGACTTGAATAGGGAGTTAGATAACTGGTATCTAGCAGTCTTACTTTGTGACCATACATCTTCCTAAGATTCTCAATGATCTATAGAGGATTCATACCTTCATGTTACCTTTGGAATTCAGAACTCATTGATGCTAGAATAATACACTTGGCATTAGTACTTTGTTCATTGTACTTCAAATACGCATCCAATGCATTAGCATCATTAATTCCCTTAGGAGGCGCTTCCTTCATGGGTTTATCAATCACATCGATAAGTTTTTCATGCATGAGAACAATTCTTAGATTGCGGTACCAATCATCAAAATTGTTACTCGCTAGCTTGTTAACATCAAGAATGCTTTGTAGTGATATAATAGACATTTTGAGAAATCTAATAAAAAGAAAACACCAAAATAAGAATACAATCATATATCATTAAGACATATACTTTTTTTCTAAATGATATAACATCTTTAAAACATGAATGAGTCCGTTGGTTGTCAAGCCATTACTTATGCAAAATTAAAGAGTGATAAATTTCCTATTTTATCATATAAAATTTTATAGTAGGCTCAATACTATATAATCCCCTGGTTGTCAGGTCGTTCCTATTAGAATAATTTAATTTTATCAATCCAAGTGACAAAGAATTAACTAATATTATACTCTCTAGGTAGTCTAGGCCAAAAGTATAAAATTAAGTAATTTTTTTCCACACATGCATCATATGCAATAGAAAATATTATTTATCCCTAAACTACAAGCCACCTGGTGACGTGGAACTCCTAGAATTGATTTGATTAGAAACCCCTTGATCGATCAGATCAAAACCCCAACATAAGAATTCAAAGTTGTCGAAAGATGTTTCGACGTCTTGACCTAAGATTAATAATGCAATCAGAAACCAAAACACACAAAGACATCAAAAGAATGCCATAAGCAATTCGACTAATCACTTGATAAGTTCGTAAAATTAGTTTATAGAGAATTTCAGGATTGAATCCCTCACAAAGTGACCTAAAATTATTTTGAATGTAATCTGAATAGGAAGTGCAGAAAACAACCTTTTTAAGTCTTAAAAAGTGGGCCTAAAAATGAAAAGCCTAACTAGAAAAATGAAAAGTCACTTAGGAAGTCGTAACAATTTTCTAGCAGAGCATCCTTTAGTAAATCGAGCATATCTTGGGCTTTAGACCTCCGATTAAGACGAATCTTATACAGTTGGAAAGATAAACAAAAATCTACAATTTTTATGTTGGTCAGTTAGGCTGATTCGGCCTGAATCAATGTCAGAATTTTGGCCCAAGTTAGAACACATGAATAGTGTTATTGCCTTGATGTTATCGATTGTATCTTAATCTCCAAAAGCCTTTTCTTCATCAACCATGGTACATATAAGCCCACCAAAAGCTTCTCTAAGCCTCTTAGCATTAGTAAGAGTAATAAGTCCTTTCGGCATGGTCAACAGGTCATCTAATAGTTGACTCGTCTTTCGAATCTCTCTTGAGCTCACTTCATCCTCCCCTTCTTGAAAAAGATTCATCCTCGAATATGCAATGGTAAAAGGAGATAAATCAGAAACATTAAACGAAGCGCTAATGCCACCTTGCTCACCTCAGAGATCCAATTTGTAGACATTTTCATTTATCTTTTCGAAAACTTGAAATGAATCATTGCCTTTTGGATGTAGCTTTGTCTTTTGTTTATTAGGAAATATTTCCTTGCTCATATGCACCCACACCTAATCTCCGAGTTCAAATGAAACAAACTTTCTTCCCTAATTAGCACTAGATGCATATTACTTATTCTTTTTCTCAATGTGCTGACAGTTCTGTTCATAGATCTTCCTTACCAAATTTGCTTTCTTTTCACCATCTGCATTAGATAATTCACTAACAGGTAAAAAAAGTAAATCCATAACAGTTAGTGGGTTAAACCCATACATAGTTTCAAATGGTAAAAAACCTGTAGAAGAATGAGCATTTCTATTGTACTCAAATTCAATAAAGGGCAAGCATTCTTCCCAAGTGCACAAATTTTTACTAATCATAGTATGCAACAAAGTACCAAGAGTATGATTGGCAACCTTAGTTTGTCCATTTGTTTGTGGTTGACAAGTAGTCAAGTAAAACAATTTAGTTCCTAACTTTGCCCACAACACTTTCCAAAAAAACTCAAAATTTTGACATATCTATCACTAATTATGATCATTGGAATTCCATGTAGTCGAACAACTTCCTTAAAGAACAAATTTGCAAAATGATATGTATCATTGGTTTTATGACAAGCAATGAAATGAGACACCTTAGAAAACCTGTCAACAACCAAAAAAATTGAATCTTTACCATGTGCTGACCTACGCAAACCTAAAATGAAGTCTATAGAAATATATTCCCAAGGTGCACTAGGTACAGGCAATGGTGTGTATAATCCATGAGGCATAACTTTAGATTTAGCTTATTTACACTGAACACTTTCTACATCCCTACGTATATGTGGTCAAAAGAAATGCTCATGCAAAATGTCCAATGTTTTTTGTACACTAAAATGGCGCATTAAGCCTCTTCTATGAGACTCTCTAACCAATAATTCACACAAAGAAGAATTTAGCACACAGAGTCTATTTTCCTTAAACAAAAAACCATCATGGCAATAAAACTTATTGAATGCAGTAGTTTCACAAACATTATACACATTTCCAAAATTAGTAGCAGCAGCATACAAATCCTTGATATACTCAAATCCTAACAACTTACTACTTAGAGTATAGATTAAAGCATACCTGCGAGATAGTGCATCAGCTATCACATTTTCTTTACCTTGCTTATATTGAATGACATATGGAAATGTCTTAATAAACTCAACCCATCTTACATGCCTCCTATTTAACTTTCCTTGTCCTTTGAGATGCTTCAAGGACTCATAGTTGAAGTAAATCACACGTTAGTATAGACTTTACATTCAATGTACAAAATGCACAAGAAGGGGGGAGGGGGTTGAATTGTGTATCCTTTTGAGTGAATACAATCCCCTTTTTAAAATTCTTTGAAAACTTGCTTTCTCAAAGACTTATTGAGTAAGAATCACGACGTATTGCAATTAACTTCTATATACTTGTATAAAACAATAGAAATTAAAAGTAGAGAGTTCAGAAGTTGACACAACGATTTATCCTGGTTCACTCCAAACCGTAGGCTACGTCCAGTTCTCAGAATCCTTTATGAGATTTCACTATTCTTTTCAAACTGTACAAGTATTCTTTTCACAAAGCCTCTTCAGGTCTCTTACACTAAGTATTCTTTTTCTCACTTAGCCTCTTCAGACTCTCAGCTTTTCTTCTCTCTTACAGAAAGATATTGCGAGCTTTGTTACAGAAAAGATAGCTCTCATGTTTCGCACAAATACAGTGTTTAAAAAACTTAAGATCAGTATCTCAAAGCACTAATTGAATTCACTAGCTTTTTCCGCTAAGC
>JANVCQ010000003.1:12785437-12801274 GCA_025531925.1 Erythroxylum plowmanianum | reverse complement strand
TAAAATAAAACTATTTTATTTTATTCATTTATTTTATACAAGAGAATTTTCAATATTAATTATATTTTCTGTGCTAGTAAAAAATATAATAATATGCCCTGTAGACTATTTAATAAATTATCTCATAATAAATTAAATAATCATAAACATGAAATATTATACTCATAAGTGCGTGACCACATGGTTCATCACTAAGCCGGTAGTAATTAATCTAATTAATTACTAATCAAGGTTGGCGTCTAACGACACTAATCAACGATCGAATAGTGTAAAGTAACAAGCTTACAAAGATAGAACCTAGTTAAAGATAATGTATTATTACGTTCCATTATTAAAACTCCGAATTATCCTAAGATACGGTTTAACTGTCAAACTCTATTAAATAATCAACTATGTTACATGTCTATCATTAATGATTGGTGAATGATTTAGAAAACTCATTTTTCTCACTCATTCAAACGCCTTGGCTAAGGTTTTGAAACAACCATTAAGATCAATGACAATGCTCAAGCTCATTACCTAGAGTCAATGGATCCCATCTTGACTCACCACTAATCAAATAGATATTTAATTATATCTAATGATCCTTCAACGCGTATTTTTACATATTAAGTGTCTGACATCAAAACATAATAAGTGACCCATTTATTACTATAATGATCTCAGGTAAAAGGAAAAATATACATTCAAATCCTTATGAGAATATCCCACTTGACAGTTTGTAGGTAATATTAACCATTGGGAATTCTTAGTTTGGTCAGTTCAATGATCATATCTCCGTATGCTTCATCTATATATGTAACTTAGTAAATGAGATATACTAATATCCATCTAATAGATACTATTACATACATATTGATCTAATCAGATTATTAAAGTCCTTATTTTTTATCCTATGATCAAGAACACTTTTAGATTAATCCCTAAAGACTTGACTCTCATTATCATAATCTCCATTATAATGACAAGTGTATAAATTTAATCAAGGACTTATCATATTAGGATAAAAAACAATAAACATAATATGATAACAATCATTTGCCATGTTATTAAACAAAGTTAATAATTACAAAACAAAATGTTCAATACATTACATAACTTGGGTCGTGGGCATAATTCCAACACACCAATGGTATGCTAACCATTTATCTAAAGTATGCAATCAAATTACCATTATACGCTTTGACATTATCAACACTCGGCCTTAATTCAGCACCATCTCCTTTGTACGACCACCCAGTTTCAACCACAATTTCAACATTCTTAAGTCTCATCGAGTTCATTACGGATTGAATAGCATCAACATGAGCATCGAACATGTTCATGTACGACATCTTGGTCTTCTCATCAAGATATCCATCATTTGATTGGAAAAGACAAAAAGCCAGATCTTAGGTCTGGGATCACTCTAGTACGTCAAAATATAGTTATTAGTTGATTTGAAAAGGATAACTTGTTGCATTGTTAAACTCCAGCAACCTTTTGATCTAGTGATTCAAGCTTAAAATAATGCATCCAGACAATGGTGGCTCTAATTGCTTCAGCAACTTAATGGGATGGATGGTGGACATCTTTATTTTACCTTTAAATGAAGTTTCCTTGAGGGCCTTGTCGATATTTTACATTCACTAAAATATAGAAGGGTATTCGCGATGAAATATGATGTCACTGAAAGAAACAAAATTGTTGCAAAAAGTACTTAACAACAAAAAAATTGTCAAATAAATGGTTGTGAAAGCCTAGTTGCAAAAAAATTAGCTGCAACTTTTTAAAGCAATCGTCACCCAAAAAATTTTGCTACAATCATTACTCATCGCTAATAAGAATAGGCGACGAGAGGAGAAATAGTTGTAGATCACTTATTGTCATGTTTAACTTTGGTAGGTAAAGGTAATTAGTTTTGTTAATATAGGCATAGATAATAATGTTTGTTAACAATTTATTTTTGTAGCAGAATATGTTTAGCTATGAAAATTAAAACATAGCTAAATGTTGTTAGAGGTGTTCTGGAAAGCGTAGGAAAAAAGATTTGATCACGATTTTATATTTTTAGCTAAAAACTTTTAATGATGAATTTTTATTTTTAATTTAACTTTCTTATTACCATAATATTTAATTATAATTATTAACAAGATTTTTAGTTCATGTTATTGTTTTTAACATGGTTTGATTTATAATTTAGTCACATTTTGTAATTATTATTGGTGGGATATTGTTTAAATAATAATAAACTAAAATAAATAAATATATTTCAAATTTAAAAATGAAATGCATTTTTATACAAAAACATGTAATTAAATGTTAAATTAAAAACTTAAGAAAAAATTAATCGACAAACTAAGACGGCTCATCGTCACTATTGTCATACTATAACCTAAATATTTATTTGACCATCTTTTTAAGCTTAGTCAACTCTCTTTCAGTACGGTCTAGTTTTTGGTCATTACGTTGTAATTTTTCTTAAGTATGATCTAACTTTTTTTCATTATATTGTAACTAAGCCTTAAGCGATCATTTACCCTCTTGAAGCGTTATTACATATGGTGGTCGTGACGATGATAAACCAATTGGCTTAGGGTCATGCCCAAGACCTTTGATATACCCTAATCTTATACCAAGGACATTGTTGCAAATGTCATCCCCATTAGGCTCATTCCCATTAGACAATGATCTTTGCAACAACTCATGCATCTTGTCCTACAATTTAAAACACAAAATCAAGATGTAATTTAAATATTATGACTTAGTATTACATAAATAAAAACCATAAAATTACAATTTTTATATTTACATAATTATTTTGTGCCTCTTCAGACGTCTAGCCTTCACCTTCCTTATAGTGTGTCAGCTTGTAGAATGTGATCCTATCATACTTTTGTCCATGCAGTTGAGTCTAGCTCTGTTATATGAATTAAAAAATTGGAGCACAATAGATTATATTGTATTAACTAATAAAATAGTAACTTATAAACACTACACTTACAAATTCTTGTTGTACAACAACAAATGATTAAGAGATGGTGTTGTGAGGAGTTGTCATTTTCTTTTCTCTTTTAACCTTAGCTTTCTCACACTTGTCCTAAATAAAGATAAAAAATAGTCATTAAATGCAAAAACAAAATTAATGGAAGAAAATATGAAGAGAAAGAAGACAAACCTTAACCTTCACAGAGGCCCAATAATCACACATTTCACTCCAATTTTTTGGAGTCATCCATTCTAAACATATCTCCTTACCTTCTTATCCGAATGAAAAGACTTGTAGTATTTATAAAGTCAATAATGATGATCATTTGCCCTTTGTTTCAACAGTGAATTGGCACAGCTTGAAACTTCAGGGTTCTCAATATCGATGATATTGAACTTCATCTGCGAAGTGAGCTTATAAGTTAACTTACTCTTTAAATAAGTAAAATTGTAATGCATATAATAAAATGAATCAAAAAATTTTGGAAACTTTTTCCAAAGCATTCTGAAGCAAGTTGTCTTCTTTCAACTATATGGCATGCTAAAGGCATGGCATTTCATTCCTGATAATTACTCCTAACTCACTGAATAATTTTGTTAATTGGATCTTATCAACAGGACAATGTTATATGGGGTCAGTATCAGGCAATTTGTTGTTTATTGCAACATTTATATCTTGCAATTGAAATCCTTTAGTGATACCTTTATCTTTTTTTCTTATGCCAATATTGGAACCTGGCAACAAAAGAATAATGATAAAAAAACACATGAAAGATGTAAATATACTTTTTTAACATAACCATAAATATAGGTAGTTAATAATAACATACCTGAAGATCCCTCAGCATTAGTTGAGGTAGATATGGGTTGTTGCTGACTGCCTTCATTGATAGGGTTGAATTGATTTGGTTGTTGTAGGGGAGGAACATCTTCGGTAGTTGCCACCCTCTTTTCCTTGTTTCTACCAAATCCGATTATATTGAATATCTATAAATGAAATATCAACATAACACATAATTTTTAGTCAAACATCAACATTCCACATGAATGTGAGTCAAACATAAGTCAAAACTAAACATTCGGCATAAACATAAATCAAACACCAACATTCTACATAAACATAAGTAAAACATCAATAATAAGCATTGATTCATCATGAATAAACATAAGTAAAACATCAACAATGTTACTCAAATATGAACATATCATTTCAAACAATATAAACAATTTATTTACATTCAATCATCATGATCAAGAGTTTGAAAATTATCATTGTTAATTACATTATAAATAGATTCTTCATCACTAATATATTCGGCCAAAGTATCATCATTGTCATTTAATTCATCCTAATTATAGTCTTTTATTTGATTGAAAAATTGGCTTGGACTTCATCCAGTTGTACTATGTTCGATTCAACATCTTTCCTATGAAATGATGATTTATCTACATCTTCTATTCGAATGGCTTCATTATTGAACTCCAATCCAATCTCTTGTAAAATTCATCTACATCCTTATTAAATTGACCATTATCCCTTTCACAAAATCGAAGACATTTTGGTGTTGAAACTTTTGAACAACCTTCCAATTGCTACCCAATATAGTATCATTGGGGTAGAAAACTTGCTTCACTTAGTTTACAAGGACAAAAGGATCATTATCATACCATATCTTACTAACATTGATGCTAGTAATATTCTCGTTTAATTTTATATCAATAAGATTAATCCATTTGCAATTAAATAGAACAACATTATTATCCTTGATATAGTGCAACTCTATTATTTCAGAGATGATAGTAGAAGTCAATAAATTTGTCATTATGACATCCCTTAACAACAACCCCATAATTTGGCTTCTAAATCTGACTATCTTGATCTTGTATATGAAATCTCACCCCATTAACAATAAAACTTGTATATTTTCCCATAAATATAAGGCTCAT
Source organism: Erythroxylum plowmanianum (assembly GCA_025531925.1). Lineage (NCBI taxonomy): Eukaryota > Viridiplantae > Streptophyta > Magnoliopsida > Malpighiales > Erythroxylaceae > Erythroxylum > Erythroxylum plowmanianum. The sequence goes on along the minus strand of JANVCQ010000003.1, from coordinate 12,796,360 downwards.
ATGTCAAACTATATAATGTTACTATCACTTCTTGCACGTTACAGTTATGCAATCGTATCATTTGTATGACAAAATGAAATTAGAAGTTATTCTAACTTATAAATTGTCATATGTTCATAATATGTAATCAATATGTAACTTACTAAATTTCTAAACTATGATACAAACTTCAGCTTATATCTTTGTTCAATATTAATAATCCCTTTACTGTGAATGGACTCTTTATGCTCCCTATTTAAAAAAGTAAATGACAGTAAGGAAATGAGATATAATGAACAAAATTATAATATGATTGTTTGAATCAAAAGGAATATACATACTCTATATACATAATGACTTTCTTGCAATTGTTCAAAATATACTAAAGGGCGATTTTGAATTCGTCTTTAGTTAACTCTACATATTTACCAACACTAAGTGGCCTTACTTTTTGGGAGAAAATTGATAACTTACCCTCTTCATCAAAGTTACGTTCTGGTCTATTATATCTTATCCCACATCATTTAAGTTTATTGAACAAAATGTTAAGCATTCATTTGTTATAATTGCCTCTACAATAGACCCTTTTGGTCAAGCTCTATTATGTACATAACACTTAAGAGAGTATAAAAACCTGAACAAATTCACTTATGAGCTTAGGAATTGTTACTAACAAATAACATTGAAAAAAGTAAAAGTTAATATGATTTACCTTTCAATCGGGAACATCCATTGAAATGGAACTAGTCTATAAATTTTTACTTCATATGGTAAGGGAAATGCCAAATAAACCATAACATCAAAAAATGAAGGGGGAATACTAGTTCCAGCTTACATTGAATCAAAGCTATGTCTTTTTCCATTTTGTCAAGCTCTTTAACTTTAAGTGTCTTGCAACATAACTACTTAAAAAACATTCCCAATTGACCCAAAATTATGGACACATCCTTTGGTAACTCCTACATATTCCAGCAGGAAGTAATCATTGCAAAAGCACATAACAATCATGGCTTTTCAACCCTGATATATTTCGCTCATTAACATTGATGCAACGGCCTATATTTGATGTATACCCATAAGGAAACTTCACTGATTGGAGAAACTGATAGAAAGATCATTTTTCCCTTTTTGACATGTTGTAATAGGGGAAATAATGTATGACCCATTATCTCTTCTTTTCAAATGCAAGTATTTTCTAATATTCATGTCTTTCAAGTCAAGTCTAGTCTTAATTGTGTCTTTCGAATTCTCGTCAATTCCTATCACATTTCCTAAAATTGACTCACAAATATTTTTCTCAATATGCATCACATCAAGATATGCTAAATTAAAAAATATGCTTTTTTAATGCAATTGAGTTCAACATCATTTCTCTTTCGCTTTCTATTACTTAGGTGTTTACCAAGTGTAATGTCACTCAAATGTGATAGTTGGTAAACAATATCATCAATAGATAACTGCAACGAAACTTCACCCAATTTTACTTTGCCATTAAATAAGTTGCTTCTTCTTCATCTATGCCGATGTTCCAAATAACGATGATGGCTAGTATAACATATTTTACTTTGCAACCTTATTGAATAAGTTTGATGGTTACACATAGGATAAGCGATATACTTTTTAGTGCTCCACTAGAACAAATTCCTATAAGTTGGGAAATCATTTATAGTCCACAAAATAGCGACATGTATTTTAAATGTTTCACCTCGAATAACATTAAAAGTTTGTAATCCAAATTCCCATAGATCATTTAAGTCATCAATTAACCATTACAAGTAGACATCGATAACATCAAAAGCTTGCATCGGTGATTGCATAATCCCTTGACAATAGGCATTGAGTTGTGGCCTCATGACGTCCATAAGGGTTCGTTGCTTGCCATAATGTATTTCCTCCACCATCCTTCTTTCCATCTCTTTTTAGCATTTAACTCTTGAGATTCCCCACTATTGTCCAATGATATCCAAGTTGATGTGTCGTCTACTTTATGTTTAACTTCTTTTTTTTGAAAAAAGATGGTGAAAAATCCTTAGACTATAAGAATTAAACTAATTTATGCCTCCCTAGCAATAGTATAAGAATTAAACTAATTTACACAAGTCATACTTTGTAGTATTGAAGGGTCGATCTCACGAGGAGGGTACTAGCCTAATCCTAAGTCGTCTAAGGCTCAAAGAAAAGAATAAAAAGAAATAAAAACTGCACAAATGAACATGGAAAGTAAATACAAGAAATTAATTCAAGAATTATAAAGCAAAAATTTCAACAAAACAGAATTTAACTAAGCAGTCACACAGGTCACAATGGAAATTCGTTAAGAGAGTTAATCAAGTTATGAAAGAGGGGATTTTACCTATCACTAATGCTAATCTAGTCATTTATATATTTACGGTGTGTTGGTTCTAGACGGTCGTAGGGTTAATTACTCTTTCTCGAGTTATAACCATTACCTTAAATTATAAACCCTAATCGAATTATAGAACTTGTAATCTCTCAATTCACAAATTACCTATAATTCTAATTAGTTCTAAAGCTCTCTAATAAACAACCTAGTCTTACACGCGATCTCTCTTCATAAAATTGCTGACTAGATTGATTAAGGAGTCAATTAAATTGCCTAACTCTCAGTAATCCGATATAATCATTTTTATTTGGCTCACCCTCTTGGTTTGTTACTGAAACATGTAAATATATTAATCAATCACAACATCCAAACCAATAAGCACAAAATAACTAAATCAACATTAACTCAAAGTAAAATCCTGAAGGAGAGTTTAGAATAATATCAACAACCTGAAATCTATTTCCATACAATTCATCTCAACTTTATACATTTAAATGAAAAAGGAAATGAAGAGAAAATGGAACTTAGGTTGGACAAATCAGGAAGGTAGTCGCGTTGAGATACCACCTGATCTGGGGAGCAGCGACATCGGGATCCACTTCTTTTTCCTCTTCTTCTCCTCTCTCTCTCTCTTCTTTTTCTCTCTCTTTAAGGTTTCCAAGAGTGGTTGAATGTAAAGCTCTTTTGTGCTCCTCTTAATGTTCTTTAAATAGTTTTTTATGTTTTGGGTAACCTTAGGGTCTTTTCGGGGTCTGAAAGGCCTAAAAAGTCCCTCAAAATATGAAGTTTGTAAGTAACTGCACGTCTACCCGACACAGGCCATGATCGTGGCCCACATCTGAGCCTTCTGTCACGAGCCATTGTTTCAGTCTGAATGTCTTCCAAAACTCCTCCGTTCTTCGATATTGATCCTGAAATACTAGCAAACACATCAAGGTACCTTGAAAACATAGTATTTAAGCTCAAAAGTTGTACTAACTCAAAACACTTAAAACATAAGTAATTAACAAACTAACACAATTTTAACCTAAACACATACTAAATAATCGAATTAACGACTAAACACATATCAAATTATGCCTTAGAAATGATGCAATTTACACTTATCAACATACTTAAAATTTTGCTTGACCTCAAACAAACAAAACAACAAAAAACACAAAAACACAAAGCACACAATGCAATAATGAGGCAATGGCTTCAACTTCATGAAACAAATTTAACTCTAAACACAATCATTCAAGTTGTTCCAAATTATTAACTTGCAAAATTCATGTCTAGGAACTCTAGACTAAATACATATTAATAAAAACTTAAATGTCAAGTTTATTTAACCCTTTCAATTGTTAATAATTATTTAGTCAATCAAACTTTGTAACTAAACCTAAGTATGTTTTCATGAAAAGTTAAGCTACTTACAAGTTTGGTAGGTTTTCATTAGAAAACATTCTTTTTTGTTACTTTTGTGGATATAGACCTAGTCTTTTTACACGGAGGCAAACATTGGTGATGAATATCGATCCAGTTACTCGAATAAGTTATGGTTTTAATAAGTTACTTGGTTGGAACATCATTATCCCTTTTGACGCGAAAGCACACATTTGTGATGTGTGTTGGTTTGGTTATTCGGCTACATCATGTTCTCAACTAGCAACTAGTTCTATTCATAACCCAAAAGCCAACAAAATAGTTATTTATTTAAAATTTATAAATAACTTTTTTAATGCATACCCTGTTGCTTTAGTTACTCGTTTTCATGAAAAATACTAGCAAAGCTACTTAGTCAAAAGACCTGAAATTGTGAATGAATGTGACAACTTATAGGTTGATAAACTAACACTGAATCCTAATTAACTTGTATATTTTAGCTGAAGAACCCAAATTACTAATTTCATGAGCTAATGACTCTTCATAACCTAATAGATTATGTTCAAAATTAAACCGATTTTATTCCATCTAAGTCATCGATACATTCACACAATTCACAATATGCTAGCTAAACACACTAACATAACAATATGCAAAATTCACACTCAAAGCAAAATTCACACAACATGCTTATATTGTGACTATGTCACATAATGATTTTAAAAACTCTAAATTACTAGTTACATAAGGTATTGTAAAGCTCCATAGATCTATCAACTGTAAGGGCATGTGGTTGGTAATTAAGAAGCTATAACTTTCTATTATGGGTACCATTTGATTATCATCCCAAGTCCGCTTGCTTGACAATATGTCTTTGATAAACTTTGTGTATGTGTGTAAGCTCTTCAAAGCTTCCACAAAAGGAAAGGTAAATTGTATTTCTTCAGCTTTTCCATAAACTTTGCAAATTGTGTATCCAATTTGTTCTTCTAATGTCTTTGTGGGAATGGTATTTTTAGTGAGTAAAGAGGAGAAGGAACATATGAAGGGTCCTCATTATGTTCTTTATCCATTTTCTGCTTCTCTTAGTCTTTTACAAAGTAGGGTTTAGCTTGTTTTTTAATTGATTCTTTTAGTTCTTTCTTACTCTTAAGTGTGATAGCCTTAATTTTCTCCCTTGGCTTTAATTTAGTATTGCTCAAGAGGTTCTCCACACTTCTTATAGATAATGAATTGGCCGCTTGGCCCACTTGAACTTCCATATTATGAATAGGAAGAGGTGTGGTTCTTAGCTACTTCTTTTAACTTCCCTTTCAGGTTCTTCTAGGTGTCATCCATGCTTCTGATCTTATCCATGATCTTATCTAATTTTGAATCCCATGAACTGGACTCATCTTATTGAAATCATGGTAAGGCTTGAATTCCTATTTGAGTCCTTTCATTGTTAAACCAAAAGAAATTTTGGTGGTTCTGCCACCCCAGATTGTATGTGTTCAAATAAGGATGATTACTTCCCCAACCAAATTGTGCTCCAATGAAGTTGAATTGCTACATATTGTTCTTTTTCACTAGGAAGCAATAAACTATAATATGACTCTCTTTTTTGCATAGGTTGCATCTATGCTGAATTGCTTTGAATGAAGAAAAAGAGTTAGCTGTAAGGTTGTTTAATTCCTTAATGAGGTTGTCAATTTTAACCTACAATGTTGTCACTGAATCTATTACAATCATTCCTGCTGGATCCAAAAAGATTGACTATTTTCTACTTCATTCTGATGTCTAAAGATAACTATTGTTCACCATCCCTTCAAACAAATTATGTGTTGATTGCAATGGTAGTCGTATACTTTCTTGATGCTAGGCATTGAACCCTGGTCTTATTAAGTCCATAAAGGTTCTTTGCTCTCCATGATGTGTTTCCTCCATCAACATTATTTCTATCTCTTATTGGCATTTAAGTTTTTAGATTCCTCATTCTTGCCTTATGATGTCCAAATTAATGTGTCTTCTACTTTACGTCCAAACTTCCTTCTCTTTTTTTATTTTTAATTTCTTTTGATTAGGTACCACAATCACAAGAAAGGGAAATAATTACTTAAAACAAAGGAATTCAAAATGTCCTTAACTAATTCCCTAGCAACGGCGCCAAAAACTTGTTGAGCAAGTTTTACGTATAATAAAACCCTCAATATCCTCAAGTATACGAATTGTAAGTTTGTAGTATTAAAGGTATAGATCCCATAAGAAAATAGCAAAAACTAGGCGAACCTAACTTCATCTAAGGTTTAAAAATATGATTTGAATAAAAGCGAATGATAAGAAATTAAAATTATCAAATAAAATTGAGCACTTATCCACTTAACAATTGAGCTGCCATAATAAAAAAAGGATGATCAAGTATAAAAGTTTAGGAATTCATTCTATTGTTATTTTGCTCCTCTAACCACTTTTGACTCAATTAGGTGTTGATCCTATATTTCTAAAAGGTTTATTATTCTCTCTCAAGACCTAATCATTAAACCCTAATTGATTGCGAAATTCTAAATTTTGCAATATCTCGATTCACAAAAATAACCTAACATTTTCAACTAGTTCTTAAACAATTTATCGAATAATTGAGTTCTCACATAAGATCTTTCTTCACATGATTATCAGTTTGATATTTACGTGAATCATTAACTCTTGTTACCCAACCTGATTAGATTATTTTTGACTCACTCTCTTTATTTATTGTTGAAGTATTAGCAAACACAGATATCATAACACCATAACATTGTATTGAAATCAATAACAGTCAATTCACAAAATAACTCAAGAACAAATCTTAGTTTGAAATTTTAAACATAATAAACATGTAGAGAATCTTCAAACTCAGTTCACACATTAGGCTTAAAGAAAATGAACAAAGGAAAGAAGAAAGAACTTGATGTGGATTTATCTAGAAATGTTGGACTGTTTGAACTCTCTAATGCACCCTTTCTGATCTTCCTTACTTTTTCTCAATCTGATAAGATGGAGACTGTCTTTTTTTGGAGTATTTGTGTTCTTTTATATTTCTTGAGGCTTCTAGGGTTTACCCACTTAAGTTAGTTACAAAAATAGCCCCAAGATGTTAAAATTACAAAAAGACTCGCATGCTGGAAAAGTTGAAATTTGTTGGAATTGTTATTTGCGCTTTCTGTCACGATCTTGACCTGCTTCAATACTTCCAATTCTTCTCTTTTCTTTAATTTCTTGTTTTTATACACATAAAAACACATCAAACACCGCTTGAAACATAAAATTAAGGTCCAATTCTTGCTCTAATCCACACCAACACTAATAATAACAAAATTCTAAGTTTATATACACGATAATCAACTAAGAAATACTTTAAAAATGCACACACACACACACACACTACAAATACATTGTATAATTTACATCTATCAAGCATCACTTAGAAGTTCTATAGCAGTAGCAAAAATATGGTTATTAGAGTCAAGTGAAGTGATAGAAGTCTTAGTGTTAGTAAGGTCAGTACAAGAGATAAAATTAGTGACATACTTTACTTGGGAAAAATAGTAACTAGAGTTATCAAATGAAACTTCAAGACCTAAAAGTAACTCAGATTACCTAAATCTTTCATTTCAAATTGTTGATGAATAAAGCATTTCATAGTAAAGATACCATGAGTATCATCACCTGTTATTATCATGTAATCAATATAAAGAAGAAGAATGCATCCCTAATCTTTTTAAAGGAGGAATAAAAACATAATCATAAGAGGTGGACTTAAAACCAAGACGTTTAATAATAAAGCTTAATTTAGCAAACTGGACTCGAGGAGCTTATGTAGGTCTATACAAGGCTTTACGAAACATTATTAAGTAGATAACCATACCTAGGTGGAGGCTATATGTACACTGCTTTAGTGAGGGTCACCATTAAGGAAATCATTTTTTTTACATCTATTCGAAATAGTTCCCAATGCTTGCTAGCAACAACTACAATAAAACTGTAGTTTAAAGCAAAATGAGCTATAGTAGTAAATATCTCCTTATAATCAATATCATATTCTTGAGTAAATCCTTTAGTAACCAATTTGACTTTGTATCTATCAATTGATCCATCAATACAAAACTTAATTTTATAGACCTATTTACAGCCAACAACAAACTTATCTAGGGTAAGTCCACCAAGTCCTAATTATTAATGTTCGAAAGTGTTTGTAGTTCTTCCAGAATTACTTTATACCTTAAAGGGTTAGAACTTGTCTAGCAATAAGTTTAAGGTTCACATAGAAAGAGATAATAACAGAATAAGCATGAGAATATCTCATACTTACTCAAATGGTATGGTGCGAGAGTTGTTGAGGCTCAGTGGGTTCTGATGAAGAAGTAGACGGACGGGAAATATTTTGTGGAGCTGAAGGATTTGCAACAGAAGGAGGTACTATAGGATTAGATGTTAGTCTTGTTGAGTTGATAGAGTTGTAAGATGTACCTAAAGGAGAAATGTTAGGAAACAAGGATACAGTAGGATTAGAGAAGAATTATTGAGAAGGTTCACCAACTCGAAATTTGGAAAGTGTAAAATCATTTTATGCCCCCAAAAGGTTACATTTTGAGATATACAAATTCAATGAGACAAAGGATCCCAACACTTATAGCTTTTGTGTTCTATGTCATATCTAAAAAACAACATAAATGTGTTTGTGGTCCTAGTTTAGTGTACTCATGGGGTTATATAAGAAAAGAGCAAGAACAATCAAAGACTTTAATAGATTGATAATCTGGAGCACGATTGAATAATTGCTCATAGAGGAAGATATCACATATGACAGGGGAAGGGATAATATTGTAAATAATAGTAAGAGCTGCTTCTCCTCAAAAGGTTTTGGGATAAGAGGAGGATATGAGCAAAGCTCAAACAATATTAAGAATATATCTATGTTTATGTTTTGCTTATCCATTTTACTGAGAAGGACTTAAGCAGGGTTTTTGAATAATAGTTCCTTTTTGAGGAAAAAATGGGTAAATTTTGTATCTTTGTACTAGAAAACATTATCGGTGTAAAAAAACTTTAATCTTATAAAAGATCTAAGTTTTAGTCATATTAGCAAAGTGAGTATAGATAGAAAATACTTACATATTTATAATACATGAGATAAATCCATATAGATCAATAAATATCATCAACAGATATCACATAATATCTCAAACCACCCATATTATCATAAGGAGTAAAGCCTCAAATATCATATAGTGAATCATGTTAAAAGAGGCCAAAGAGATAGAGCCTTTAATAGAAAAAGGTAAAGCATGGTCTTTGAAAGTTAAAAAGGAACAAATCAAAATTATCTGTTGGACCCTGAACTTTTAGTGGGAATTAGAAATTATTATATGAAATTAAATGAGTGTCTTTGTACATGAACTTTGTTATAGATGTTATTGTGCTATGAGAAAAGAATTGATGGTTTTGATGATTTTGGGATTTGAATAGATTTGTAAGGGTTATGAAAGTTTAAGTGAATGAGTTGACTTAAATGGAAGTTAAAAAAAATCAAGAAATAAAGAGAAAAAGTATGAGAATTTGAAGAATTAAGAAAGTTTGACTTTTTGAGGTTAAAGAGTTGACTTTTGATTTCGGCAGAATTTGAAAAAAAGATCTACATGAAACTTGTAGCTTCCGTTGAGAGCTTTCAGTCGCCATAAAGTTTGATATTTTTCGATCTCGAGATTGAAAGTTATGATCAGTCAAAGTTAAGTCTTATTTTGCTTTGTTTTGTGAAAATGTCCATAGGTATATTGTGCTTTGAGGCAAATTATGTACTGATGTGGTCTGAATTAGAGTAAGTGGTCTACATGAAAGTTGTAGAGGAAGTGTATAGCTTTACAATGATGTGATATATATTATTTTTGAGTGTGAGAATTGGAACATATAAAATTTGGAAATTTGGATGTGGTTTTGGCTGACCACTCTTTTGACAGAATCTTTGACTGGAAAATTGACCTTGTTAGAGGTTGAATTTGTGTTTAAGTTCCTCAAGAAAGTTTTAGATTTTGTTTTGATCTTTCCATTGATGTAAAGTATGCAATTTTTGAATCATGGATTGGAAAGTTATGATTTTTGGAAGTTTTTGTTATTATTTTAGCATGATTATTAGTGGACAGAACCTTTGATTGGAAAATTGACTTCCTTAGAGGACAAATTAATTTTTCTATCCTTCATGAAAGTTTTAGGTTGCATTTTGAGCTTTCCATTGATATAAAATATGACATGTTTGGATTTTGGAGTTGAAAGATAGAAATTTTCAAAGTTGAGTCTTTGTTTAGGGATTGATTATTTGGATAGAATGTTTGATTGGGTTTTTGACCCCTTTAGAGAAGGATTTGATTTTTGAGTTCTTCATAGAAGTTGTAGAGCTTCCTTTGAGCTTTCTATTCATACCAAATTTGTAAAATTTGGAGCTCAGAATCAAGAGTTGTGATTTATGGAAGATTCAGATTTTATAAATATATAAAAAAATAAAAAAATAATAATTTGGTCAGGGTTGCTCGCCCTCGCGAGCGAGCCCGGTACGAGCGAGGGCTCGCTGGGTGCGAGTTGCACGCCCTCGTGGGGGAGAGCGCGGGCTTGCCCAGCGAGCGTCCGGTGCAACGTCGTTTCCTCCTTCTCGCGTGACGTCATTTCGTTCTTCTTCTCCTCAGCGCGCGCGTTTTCCGTTAGACGACGTCATTTCGCTTCCTCCTTCGTGACGTGGTTTTGTTTTTCCTCTCTTCAGCGCGCTGCTGTTCGGTCTCCATGCGACGCCGTTTTCCCTTGCGTGTTATGTGATGCCGTTTTGATTTCTTTGTTATTTTCCTCCTTTAATCCGACCCTTTTGCAATCTTTTGCTCATATCTTTTCCATCTGACATCCGATTGACTTGGTTGTTAAAGCGTTGGATTCCTAAGACAATTATCTATATCCTCATGGCAAATTTGTGAATTTTTGAGATTTAATTAAGGATGATTGATTTAATCAAAATGAGTCGGGAAATTTTCTGAACATAATCCAATCTTTTGCAAAATTCGGGATCTGTGGAGATTCGATTAAAGTGATTCTAGAGGCAAAATAAAATAGAGACTTGGGGATACAAGTCATATTAAGGAATTAAATTTCAATTTAGAGCCTAAGACTTTCAATTTCTGAATTGAAGTTCAGATTAGTGTTCAGTCTTGGATTAGAAAAATCTGAAAGTATTTTGG
>JANVCQ010000003.1:12736249-12753764 GCA_025531925.1 Erythroxylum plowmanianum | reverse complement strand
AATAATAATAATAATAATAATAATAATAATAATAATAATAATAATAATAATAATAATAATAATAATAATAATTAATACAAACAGAAAAGAATCACAACAGAATCCTAATTAACGGGCAGTGTAATAATAAAGATGGTAGAGAGACGGTACTCACAGCAGGGTGGGTGACAGGATGTCAGGTTGCTCGATACCGCCGACTTGTCAGTCTGTGACGTTCTAGATTGTCTACTTCCTCTGCTGGCTTATGCTCCGTTGCCGGTGACAGCGATACTATCTGCAGCTCTGAACGTCGACTACCGCAAGGTATATAACGTATCACTGGTGGGACCTCGAAGGTTACTTATGCTAAAGCCAAAAGATACAAACCACTTGTTACACAAGTTGTTACACAAAAACGGAAGATCTGACCAGGAGACACTCAAGTCCCGACGTGAAGATAACGATGTACGATGAAGAACCAACTTTTGGACTACGCTCCCTCCTCTCCTGAGAAAATTACACAGGACAAAATCTCCCCATGCAGGAATAGCGCTTTAAGTTTTGAAAATCACAGACAGGCAAAAAGCAAAACGACGCAAGCTATTAATAGGCATAAGACCCCAACTAAAACCTTTAGCCACCGGTGATCAACCACTAGCCCTCCATTAGAAGTAAACAAAAAACCTGATACGACACCTAATGTTTAAAAACCAGAATGCAAAATATGCAGAGAAAGGCGTACCTTTTTTTTGGCAAATAGATAAAAAAGTATTCATACAATGTGAGATCTTGACCTTGAAAACAATGAAACTTCAAAGTTAAAAGCAAGTGACGATCAAAACAACTTTAGATACAAAAACAATGCAGGTGGTGAGTGAACAGAGAATGAGAGAAACGCGAAAGAGAGAGATGAGTTTTGTTAGAGCTGAAATCACTAAATCCCCCCAAAGCCCAACCTTGAGTACTTTTGCTATAGCAAAACCAGTTTGTTAGGTTTCCAAAGTACCTATTTGAAAAGGGCCAAAAACCCATCAACAACTGGTTCTCCACCGCCTTCACCCCTGGAAATGGTGGTCAAGAATTTTTAGGGTTTCTGATATGGCAGTCAATACCTTACTTTCTCTTCAAGACCTTCACTTTTTTGTCTTTCGCTACAAATGCCTCTCTCAGCAACAGTAAAGTTCACTTCTTTACTTGGTTTCTTGTATCCCTTTTCGATTTCTTAAGTTTTCAGCTATCTTAGCTCCTCTTCTCTGCCACGCTCACCGCTGCATCGTTATCAAAGCCCTTTCCTTTCGCTTCTTCATCGCAAATTTCACCAAATTTTGCACCATTAGAGGTAAAAATTAATTCTTAATAATACAAAATAAAAATTAGAGAGATTTCACCAAATTTAAAACATTTGAACAAAATTTGAAAATTAATCTTCAATTATCATTACATCACCAAAAAAATAGAGTTGTTGCACCTCCTCCATTGACGAATTTTATTGCTATTATAAATTCATATAAGATTGCTCACAATTGCACACAAACCAGAAAGAAGAAGAAATCCTTCTTAAGAAACATATGAGTATCAAAGTGTCCAAGTCAAATAACTTTTAATATCAAATTCCTAATTGGATATCACCAGTGTCATAGGCACACATCATACTTTTATCTATTTATTATTATTTTCTGTGTATATGTGACATGGTCCCTTTGAGCGGGACCCATAATAAATCTCCCCCTCACACTCAAATAGGAAGAATCACCATTTTAACGATCGAATGACAAACCTCAAGTTTCTCCCTTGATAAAATCTTCGTTAACATATCTGCATTATTGTCATTAGTGTGAACCTTCTCAAGTTGTAACAACTTCATCTCTAACATATCTTTTATCCAGTGATATCTCACATCAATATGTTTAGACTAAGAATGGAAAGAGGAATTCTTACCAAAGTGGGTAGTACTCTGGTTATCATATAACAACTAATATATGTCTTCTCAGAAACCAAGTTCCTAAAGAAACTCCTTAATCTATAACAACTCCTGTAAGCTTCTATTGCTGTAGTAAACTCAACTTTAATAATAAAAAGTGTAGCATACTTTTATAATTTAGATTGTTACCGCATTGCTTCCCATAAGAAAGTGATTAAATATCATAAAGTTGACTTTGTCAAATCAAAATCACCAGTCATGTTTGCATCTTTGTAACCTACTAGTATAGGATTGTAATCTCCCTAAAACGAACACAAACTAAAAGTTTCATGAAGATACGTAAAGATCCATTTAACCGTAGCCCAATTTTATCTCCTGAGATTAGAAAGAAATTGACTAACCATACTGATTGCATGAACAATATCTGGTTGAGTACACACAATCACATAAATTAAGCTCCTAACAACTAAAGCATAAGGAATTGGTTCCATCTCTTCCTTAATAAAAGGAATTTGACTAGAACTCAATCTAAAGTAATTAGCAAAAGGAGAACTAACTGCTTTATCCTTGTCCGTCACATACATTAAGCTACTAACAACTAAAGCATAAGGAACTGGTTCCATCTCTTCCTTAATAAAAGGAATTTGACTAGAACTCAATTTAAATTAATTAGCAAAAGGAGAACTAACCTGTTTAGCCTTTTTCATACTAAATTTCCAAAAGTTCCTTCTCAATGTACTTCTCTTGTGACAACCACAACTTCTTAGTGCTCTTGCCATGAATGATCTTCATGCCAATGATCCATTTTGATGGCCCTAAGTCTTTTATGGAAAAAGACTTGCTCATCTACTTCTTCAACATATTAATCAAAGAAGCATTCTTACAAATAATTAACGCTCCATCAACCTAGAGTGAAAGAATAATAAAATCATCATTAGAGATCTTTTTGTAGGAAACATAATGGTTAGATGTAGTCTTCTTGTAGCTTTGCTCCACCACAATTGCTCAAACTTTTTGTACCATTATCTAATTTCCTGGTTTAAACCATAAAGACTCTTCTCTAGTTTACAAGCGTAATCCTCTTTTCCTTTAACCTTGAAAACCCTCTAACTACTCCAAATATATTTCTTTCTCAAAGTCACTATAAAGGAAAGCCATCATGACATCCATCTACTCAATTTCCAAACCAAGACTAGACATTATACAAAGTACAACAAGAATGGATGTCATCTTCACTATTAGTGAGAAAACTAAAACCTTATGCAAATAATCTAGCCTTATACCATAGACATGGGTTTTGTTTTCCATGCTTACCTTGAAACACCTATATGTTCTTCAATACTTTATTTCCCTTAAGTACTTTCAACTCATAAATTTTATTCTCATGCAAGGACTTCATCTCATCTTGCATTGCCTCTATTCATTTCTCTATGATTTGATCTTCCATTGCTTCCTCGAAGCTCTTATGTTTTCCTCTATCAGTCAACATCACATATTGATATAAAGGATATCTAGAATATGATTGTCTTATCCTTGTAGATCTCTTGACTAGAACTGGTCTAACTTATGGTATTGGTGCTTGATCATGAACACCACCATGACCATCATCACCAACCTATAGGGTAGCCTCTCCATCAATTGTACCCTATTGTTCATCCTAAGCATCATACCCAAATTTTCTTGGTACTATTGTTAAAGGCATTGCATTATAGTTTGCTAAATCACTATTGAACCTAAAATTAATCTTTTTAACTTTATCAATTTCCTTGATGGTTTGATCCTTAATAATCAAAATATCGTGACTCCTTACGGTCTTTTTTATGAACTGGATCATAAAACTTGTAGCTAAGATGATCTTGACCATACTTAATAAACATATACTGTTGCATCTTGAAATCAAGTTATGAATTCCTTGTACCTAAAGACCCACAAATAATCATACGAAACATATTTTCCTAACTAAACTTGTTCTAGAATATCCAACTCTAAAGCAACACAAGGTGAGCAATTTGACGCACATACATTTGTACTCAAAGCTTCACCTTAAACAAACTTGGGTAATTTTGCATAAGAAAATAAGCATCTTACTTAGTCTATTAGTATTCTATTCATCCCTAGTCACTCCATTTAACTAAGGCATCTTTGGAATTATAGTTTGATGTTGAATGCCATGTTATTTGTATAAAATGAGTCATACTACTCTCCATCATTACTTGTATGAATACATTTCAACTTCTTCCTAATCTCTCTTTCAATTAAGGACTAAAATTGCTTGAATATACTAAGCACTTGATTCTTTGTCTTTAACGTGTAAACCCAAATCCTCCTAGAGTGATCATCAACAAAAACCACAAAATAATAAGCTCCACTAAGTAATCTCGTCTTTATTAGACCAAAAATAAAAGTGTACTAAATTTAGTAAAATTTTCTTTCTAAAAGGAGAGCAATCCTTGAAAGAAACTCTATATTACTTCCTTACTAAACAATGACGGCACTTTCTCAAATGAAAACTATTTATTCTAGATATCACCTTCTTCTTGTAACCGAGTCTCGTATGCCATAACTCTACTATACTCTTATTCTCTAAAGCATTCACAATTATTTTAAAGAGCTTTGCCTATAATTAATAAAGAGTGGAGTACTTGCTACCTTTATCCATAATTGAAGACCCCTTTGTGAGTTTCCATTTGTCATTGTTGAATGTGTTGTAGAATCTCTCATCATTGAACCTATTTATAGAAATTAAATTCAACCGAGTACCCAAGACATAGCTAACATCTCTCAGAATTTATTGTGTACCAGAAGAAATCAACAAGAAAACATCTCCAATACCAATACATTTTACAAAACCATTATTCCCCATCTTCACAACTTTGTAATCACCTAGTGTTTAAGATGTGAAGCAATGTTAATGAGATGTAGCATGGATGGAAGCATCATTATCAATAACCCAATTGGTCTTGTGAGCAGCTAAGTTAATCATAGTGTCTTAAAACATGATAAGGAATGGCTCAATGGCAATAGACACTCTATCATCACCATTTTGTCATCTTCTTATTCTCTCTCTTGAGCTTTCAATTGTAACTTTTAATATGCCCTTTCTTTTGACAATAATGGTCTTCAACATTGACAAATTTATTGAATATTTCCTAACTCTTGTCTCTGTTCTTATATCTAATCTTTGAACCTTTAGTCTGACTCATTATTCTAGATATAAAACCTCTTACTAAGAAGAGGAAGTACCTTATGACCGTCATCTCGTCTATTCATTTAGAACACAACCTTTAAAAGATTCTATTATTATAACACCATTTAGAGCATAATTGGTCAGGGAGATCTTCAAGATCTCCCATAGTCCAGTAATGAAGTAATAACCATAAGAACAAGTATCTTATTTTTGACTTTAACGCTCATGGTTGATAATTGATCCACATTCCCTTACAATTCATTCAAGTGATTTGCTATTGAAGTACCCTCCTAGTATTTCAAATGAATCAACCTCGTCAAATAAAACATTTTATTATTATTGGTCTTCGAAGCATAAAACTCCAGCTTATACCATAAGGTTTTTGCATTTGTCTTACTGTAGATATGGTTATACATATTATCCTTAACACATTATCGAATAAACCCATATATTTGCTTGTTCTTAAACTCCCATTTCTCATCATTTTTATCCCTTAAGTTTTTTATTTGGAAACACTAGTAAGTTTAGTTTTGTCATAAATATAAGATTCTTCATTTTATTCTTCCATATATAGTAATTAGTGTCAGCAAAACTAACCAATTTTTGAAACTTTTCCTTTATAGTTCCATGGAACAATTAAACCAATAGCTCTGATACCACTATATTAGGAAAAACAAGCAAAAAGTAATACATGCTTAATAAGCTATATTTTTAGTCACATGATGAGTACATTTTGCTTATTTATTTGAGATTTGTTATTGTTTTTAATACTTAATTCATTCTTATTATGTTTTAAGGTCTTAATTTCCTTAACAAATCAAAAGGGGAGAAGATTAGGAGGAATTGAGGTAGAAAATTGTAGAGTTGAAGCTATTTTTCAAAGACACACCTGTGTTAGTGTTGGAGTCAATTGTGTTATTTTAGTTAATTTTTCTATTTTTTACGAACTAAATTTGTTTTGTGCCTAGGTGGGATGAACCTTGGGTTGAGTTTTGTGATTTACTTCTCTGTTTAATGCAATTTGATTTTTGATTCATTGGATTCAACTATGTATTCTAATTAGTTATTAAATTGATATTTTTGGTATTTTAATTAATGTATAATTTCATACAATTGAGACTATGAATTCCTTTATATGAATAGATTTAACGTAATTGTAATTGAAGGGTGTTACATATAGTCCTAGAGATAACACAATATAAATTTTTTGAAATAAGGTCAAACCTAATGATGAAATTCACTAATTGATTAAAGTAATCTTAGGGAGTTTAACTACATAAAGATTTCAGTTAATTAAGTTAGGATTAGGCATTAATAATCTTAAGAAAGATATTAAGATAAAACAGAAATTTTCATGAGCCAATGAACTTCAATTGAATTGCATGATAAAAAATTAATAACTTAAGAAGTCTTAAGGGGATCTGTTACTTAGGTGTTGCCTATTAGACTAGGTTAATCTTTATGTGATTTGTGTTTTTGGTCATTTGTTGTGTTGAAATTTAGTTTAGTTTCATCATTCTAATTAAACCATCACCTTATTATATTGTTTAGATAATAGCTTGTACCTATAGTCTCTCGGAGATTGACACTTGATACTCATTATTAATATACTATAGTTCAATAAGTGCACTTGCCTTTATAAATCTATAGGGTAAGATTCTGCTTATTAAATTTTTGGCATCATTTTCAGCGAATATAATATTAGGAAAACATGATTTTATTAATCTAACCATTACTTTTCTTTTTAGTTCTTTTCAATTATTGTTTTTATTAGTCCTTAATACCAACCAAGAGGGGGTGAATTAACTGTTTATAAAATTGAACAATTTTTCTAATCAATATACTCAATTAATAGTAATTAATATAAATGAGTATAAGAAAATTGGTTAATAAAAATTAATTAAACAATTGAACAATAATTTAAAGTGGTTAGGGAGGATAGAGTGCAAATTGATTTATAATGAATTGGCAAATAACCCTGGCTTATATCCACCCCTAAGGCTCTTTTTAGAATTCCACTATAATTCTTCTTTTAAGGTGAAGAACAACCTTTGTAATTCTTTCGTGATAAAGAGGAACCTTTCCTAAAATCTTCTTCTAAGATGAAGAGGAATCTTAATACCACTTGGATCACCCCACCAAATATAATATTCAACATCCCAACAAAGTAGTACAACTTAAAAATATCTGATTCACTTGATAACTCCAAAATGGCTCACTCATACAAAATATGATACAATGATGCTCAAATGATTGAAAAGCTCCTTAAAATATGTCTATACAATGCCCAAACCTTTCTTAATATTAAAACTAATAAGAAAACACCTATTTATAGTGATTTGGGACCTAAAATAGTTGTTGGAAGACTTAAAAAATCATGGTTTTCTCTACCCTCTCTCTAACTCTGCTACCTTCTTCCCACATTGAAACATGGTTTCTATTGTGATTTCTACCCTCTTGCCTTGTTTTGTTATGCTCCCAAACACCTTAGTTCATGATCTCACTATTGTGCCTCGTCTTCTCACAAATACTCAACCTTCCTCATCCTTCCCTTTGGCAACTGAGGATTCCCTCCTTTTTCAACCTCTCCTGTACCTCTACAACTCCACCCTATACCTTAGTTGTCACCCTAAAAGGTAGAGAAATCAACATGGAGTCAAGTTGTAGGTGACCCAGATTCATTTGGTAGACTGCACTTTATAGATGGTGTTAAGGATGGTCTTGTATCTCCTCTTGAAATGGTGTTGCAACAAGGAGCAACCAAATGGAGGTCAACCTTGGTAGGGTACTTTTTAACAAAAGAATGGCTTACCTAATAGTGCAATATTAGGAAAATATAAGCCAGAAGAAGTTAAGACAACTAAAGACGATCTCTTCATCTTTAGATTTTCATCAAAAGAAATGGCGAGCAAGGTTATAGAAATGGGTCTTTGGTACATACAAGGTAAGCTAATATTCTTAAGAAAGTCGGAGATGGCTAGATCTAAAATTAAAACCATTCATATGTGGTAATATGTATAAGGCACCTCTTAAATACTAGTCTTTGGAGGGGTTAAGCTACATAACAAGCTATATTAGCACTCCTCTAGCAATGGATGAGAATATGACTAACATCAGGATGGTTGGGTATGCTAGAGTTTGTATTGAGGTTGAGCATAGAAAAGCAATGCCTAAAAGCATTCCTATAATGAGATAAAGTAGTGGAGGTGAATTAATTAAAGATAATGTTTATTTGTCTTACCCCTGGAAACCATATGTTAAAGATAAAACCAAAGTGTGGGTTCCTAAACTGAGTCACAACGAAGGAGAGAACACAAAGGATGTAAATGTAGAACTTCACCTAAAAAAGTTGATGAATCACAAGCTAACAATGAAGCTTCAGGTTAGTAGTAAATTCCTAAACAATCTTATATGATGCAAGAAAATTTTGATATTCAAGATAAGTAGGAAGTTTCTAATCATAATGTTGAAGCTTTTACAAATTTTAAAACTCAAGATCTACAATCACTAATAGATGAGCCAATAGAAAATACTCAAGTTTAGCAAGATACTCCACCGATTTCAAAGGTGGCGAATTCTCAAGACATTCAACAGAGAATAGGTGAAGATAATGGAAATATTCAACAACCTACATAGACAACAAATCTAGAAAAAAAGTAAGAAGATAGTAATAAACTCAATGCATTTTTTGTTAATGAAACCATAGAGATAAAAAAATAAGGTAGATGGAACCATAAAGGAGATTAAGTAGTGGTGAGAAAGTGCATTTACCAATTGAAGATCTAAGAGGAAAACTAAAACTAAGCAACCCAAATGATTTGTATTATATGGAATATAGGGGGATTGAATTGGCCTAATCAAAAGTTAGCATTAAAAGATTACCTAGTTACTAAGTAATCGAGTTTTCTTAGTTTGGTGGAAACCAAAATAAAAGAAGATGTTTTCCAAAAAGGGTTACACTTCCTCCAAGTTGGATTACAAACATTAATTAATCATTCTAAGCATCCCAATGGAAGGATTATGGTGGCTTTTGATCTGACTCATCTAATGTTAACAAATTGGTTCTATAATGAATAGTTGTTACATTGTAAGCTTATTAAAGCTGACAAGATTCCAGTAGCAATTACAATCATTTATGCGACCAATTGGGGATTCCGAAGGGCTCCGTTATAGAGGAACTTGCAAGCAATTTACATGAGAAACTCAGGCCCTTAGATACTTGCAGGAGACTTCAACTATTTGTTATCTCTAACTGAATCCAGTGGAAGAAGAAGCATAAAACACGTTGACACTAGATAATTAACAGAACTTACTTCTATCTTGGTTTGGTTTATTTCAAATTTTTGGGATCTATATTTACATGGAGCAATCATCAGAAAAACATTGGATTAGTACAAAGGATGCTTGACAAATGTTTAGTCAATGATTGTTGGCTCACTAAATTGCAAGAAAGTTATGTAATGTTTAGAGAAGCACTATGTTCATATATCAATCCAATTAATGTGATTGTTGTCAGCAAACTGAAGTTAAGAAGATCTCCATTCAGGTTCTTCAAGCCCCATTAAAGCATCACCAACTTGACTCGATTATAGTAGATGCTATTAATAAACACTTTCAGGGTTCTAAATCATTTCAATGCATGCAATTACTAAAATCTATCAAAGGCAATTTTGTCAAACTACTTAAGGGTACCCTAGATCCGATGAAGACAAATAAGTTACAAGTAATGAAGGTACTCACATGCATTCAGAAGTAGCTAATCATCAATCCTATAGATTTTGTGCTCATTGAGAAAGAGAGAGTTGACCTAAACAAATATATGCAAGCACTTGAAGCTTACAATTCCCAACCAAAACAGAAATTGAGAGTGCAATGGATGCAGTAAGGTGATAGGAATACTAAGTATTTCTACAATATGATTCAAGACAGGAGAAATATAAACAAATAATATCCCTTAAAGATTATAATGGCAGATTGTTATGTGAACAAGATGAGATGAAAGAGGCAGTTAGAAAGCACTTCAAAAAAATAAATAATGATAACTACACATACTTATAATTTTCATGGGCTTTTCCTTAACAAATTATTATGTTCCATAAACTAGATTCAAAAGATTGAAATGCTTAGGGAAGTTACCATGGAAGAGATAAAAGATGTGGTGTTTTCATTTCATCCTGATAAGTCCCTAGGACCAAATGGATTTAATGCAAGGTTCTTCAAGGAGAAATGGATTGTGTTGCAAGCTCCAGTAGTAAGAGTATTGCAAGAATTCTTTATAAGTGGTAAATTACTCATTGAACTGAATAAGACTGACTTAATCTTAGTACCCAAAATTCCTAAGCCTAAATGCTTAACTAACTTTAGACTTGTTGCATGGAGTACAAGATCATTGCTAAAATCCTTGCTAATAAGTTGAAAATCACCTTACCTGGATTAATCAATTTAAGTTAAGTTGCTTATGTCCCAAGAAGAAGTATGGGGGATAATATCTTATTAGCTTAGGAATTGTTCAAAAATTACAAATCAAAGGAGCATATCAGGAGTTGTGTACTCAAAATTGATTTCACAAATGCTTATAACACCATTAAATGGAGTTTCAATATTAATTATCTATAGGCTCTTAGATATCCTTTTGGGCTCATCAAGTCACTCTTGCATAACATCTGTTTCTTATTCATTTTTTATGAATGGACAACCTTGTCAAATTTATAAAGTTATTAAGAGGAATTAGACAAGGTGATCCTCTTTCCCCTATCTATTTTCCATCTCCATAGAAATGCTTCAAAGAATCACACAAATTTGTATAAAAGGAAATATGAATTTCAAATTTCATTATAGATGCAATAGTATTAGTATTACTCAACTTTCATTTGCAGATGACTTGCTCATGCTTTGGGCCAATGATCCTATTTCCATTGCAACTCTTCTAAGGGCTTTACAAAGTTTTCATGAAATCTCAAGTCTCAAATTTAATCCAAGTAAAAGTTTTGATTATCTTTCTAGAAAAAGTTGTCAAGATTTATTAGGTGTGATAGTTGATGAAGGGTTTAACATACATCAACTACCTCAAACATACTTGGGATCCCAATATCCATAAATAAATTTAAAGAAGTTGAGTGTATATCTCTCGTAGAAAAATTCAGTAGAAGACTTTCTTAATGGAATAATAGATTCTTATCATATAGAGGTGGATTACAATTGGCCATTACTATTCTTAATATTTTGCATATCTACTGGCTATCTCATCTAGCAATCCCTAAAGGAGTTATGAATAAAATTGACATGAGTATTAGAGACTTCATCTAGCATGGACAAAATTCTAGTAAGGGAATAATGTCCAAAGTCAAATGGAGTGTTATATGTCTTCCTAAGTAGTATAGAGGATTGGGAATCAATTTAGCTAACAAAATGAATAGGATCTTATTAGCAAAGAAGCTTTGGAGGATATATTGGGAAAAAGAAAGTCTATGGGTAAGATGGGTGCACATGTTTCATATCAAGCAGAAAAGCATATGGCCAATTACTCAAACTTCTTCGCAATCTTACACTTTTCAGCATATTTCAGAAAGAAGATCCTTTATGCATTCTCATATTAATCATTATGTTCTAATTGGGAAGAGCACTTCATTTTGGTTTGATAATTGACACATCTTAGGGCCTTTATGTAACACTCACATCTTTGCAGTTTTAAAAGGAACTATCCCTGAGAATACTAAAGCGCACTCATTAATTCAAAACAACAATTGGAATTGGCCTTTTCATATATGTAGAGGAAAAAGATATACTGTTAAGTAGCATCCTTCATATTCTCTAAATTAGGTACAAGAAAATGATGTCAAATGGGAGATCCATAAATCTTACAAGTTTACAGCTCAGTCATTTAAACAATTGTTGTTTCATCCTATGATTAAGGTTCCATTTCATAAGCTGATATAGAGTTCAGGTATTGCTCCAACTCACTCTTTCATCTTATGGTTAATAGATCTATAAAAATTGGGGATCAGGGATAATATCAAATTCCAAATTCCAAATACAAATCATCCTGTATGCTTTAGAGAAACTAAAACTTCAGATCATATGCTCTTTAAATGTCTTCATATCAAACAACTATGGAGTGCTTTTCTCAATATCTTTGAATTACAATACATAAATCTTAGCTGGACTAATATCTTGACTTGGGCTAACAAATTGAAATAGGACAGTAGAAAAGATGAGGGAGTCTTAAAATTTTGTTTTATAATACTAGTACACTATATTTAGAGGATGAGAAATACTAAAATCTTTGGAAAAGCTAAGGAGTACAAAGAGTATAGTTGGATCCAATTCTGGATAAAACTAAAGATGGCTATTATGATCAATGCTAATTATTTGTTCATCTCCAGTTACATTAAAATGCAACTGAGCATTTATATTTTGTTATTATTAGACATTTTGCACTTTCTAGTTTCCTTAATTTGTATGAGATATAGTCTTAGGAGATGTAACCTCATATGCTCTGTAATTTCCTCCTTTTAAATGAATTTATTATATACTTTAAAAAATAGTTATTACAAAAACTATTTATAGTCAATATGAATTTATAACACCAGATTCACCAGTTGTTGGGACACTAGTTGACCAGTACACATATTGAACAACTAATATGACACATTGGTTGAACTATACATCACAAGGTTGCTATAAACTCATAGCACATCAATTATATATAGTAAGCTTTTGTATTAATAAAATTAATAAAGTTAACTTAAAAATAATAGTACAAAGTGTAAAATGAACTTGATTAGCCTCAATCTTCTTTTTTTCCTTATTTTGAACTTCATTTTTTTAATTGTAAACTTCAACTTTTCTTTAACAACTTCATACACTTTCTTCTTAAGTTTATGGCTTCATTTTGTTCTAATATTATTTTTCATAAAAAAATAAACACATTATTAGTAATTATGTTTTGTTATCAACAAAACATCAATTAGAACCCCTTTGGTTCAACAATATCTTCCTTTTTAATGATGACAAAACAATTGTGATATTAGAGAACAATAATAAAATTAAGCACATAATTTAAGAAAGCGATAAACTACCCCTTAATTCACATATAAAACATAAATTCAATATGAAGAGCATAATTCAATATCAAGAACAAAAGAGATATTCAAAATGAAAGAAATATCCATAAATGAAAACATAAATTTACTCCAGCATATCAAATAAAACAAAATAAATACAAAAATTACAAAATAATCACTCCTCTTAAATTTCATTATTCCCCCTAAATGTTACCACTCCCCCTAAATCTAACATCACTAAAGTTTCTCCCCCTTTTTAGAATCATCAAAAAGAATTTAAAAAATGCACAACATAAAGTGTCATGCATCATGTTGACTTGGTTAAAAAGAGGAATTTGATCAAAATTTCTCACTAGAAAGTGCTATTAAATATTTAAAGAGTCAAAAAATGTCCAATTTTCATAGGGACATTCCTTATTACGTCTAATTAAAAAAATCCCAATTTTGATATAATGCCTAAGTTGAAAATTTTAATTAAAACAAACTTTTCACAAAAGTAGTGGTTGGAATTGTAACAAATAAAACATAATTACAATATCCAATAGTCAAGTTTAGAAAAAGAATGAATTATTTATGAAGTTCTAAATTTAAAAAATGATGGAATAAAGTAGTCAAATTTTAAATTCTAGAATGAAAAATATGATGTAACCACACTTGAAAAAATTAAATGAATCATGCAATTTATGAAAAACACATTAACATTTTTAAGTAATCCTAAAGTTAGGGGGTTATCTATAGGGAATTAGATTATAAATATCTTTAATAAAAACAAGGGAAAATTGAAGGAGGTGGCTATTTGTAATAGGATGAGGTGTTTTTCAAAGATAAAAGTGAATTATCTAGGGATTTGAGAAGCCTTAAATAAGAAAAAGTGAAACAGAAGCAAGGAAAACGAGGGGGACATTGAATCATGTGTATTAGTAAACCATTCAAGGAAATTAGTGGAACTTTATATATCAACCAAATATGTCACAAGTTAACTTAATTGTCTTCCCTAAAAGAGACATTGGTCCACCATTATAGCTTTGTAGTCGACCCTTCATGCAATAAACCTTCTCCCAAATATACTAGGACTATAAAATTTCATTGAAAAGGGACATTAGGTTAACCAGTGTAAGTAATTGGGTGACTAGATCTTCAACCAAATAATGACCAAATACACTAGATAAAAGAATGTCAGATATTAGGGCATTGGTTGAATAATGAAGGACATTGGTCAACCATTGAGAGTATTTGGGAAACTAGAAAAGAAATTAGAAAACTAAAAAACTTATTGGAAAGCAAAAAGGAGTGAATTTTAAAGACACTGGTAGACCATACTAAGAGATTAGGTGACCAGTTAACTATATGGCTTAAGGAACCATCTTTGAAACTTAAATTAAAGTATAAAAACATCAACAAAGAATAGCAAAACACATATCAACCAACTTAATATGAATCAAAAAATAAATCCTATTTAAAAAAATAATTTTCCTCTAACTAACCAAGATTAATCCTTATTTAAAAGTTTAGATAAATAATGACATAATTGGTGTAAATTCTAACTTATTGACCTTATTTTGCATATATTCTCTAGTTCTAAGTACTAAGGTTCATACTTTAAAAACACCTTATTTATAATTCAAACTTAAATAATCATCACCAAAGATTTATACTCAAGCTGATAAATAAATGCAAGTAATCAGATATTTCTAAATTATGAATTAATAATTAACTTATGTTAAACATTACTTATGAGAGATTTGAATCAAGTTTATTATTGATTTCTCAATTTATTAGTGGCATCTCATCCTTCTGAATTGGTTTAATAATTTAAGCAGTTTTAATAGTTAATTTTAGGAGTTAAATTCTCAAGACTTTCTTGGAGGAAAGAATGCCATATTCATCGAGGAAAGAGTGTCATATTCATCATGATAAAAGATATTAAAAAATGCTTAATTTAATAGCTACTATCTCTTATAAAACAAGGTAAACAATATGTTTTAGGAAACCAAATAAGCTTGATTCCTTCTTCTTTCAATACTTTCAAAGGTTTACTTAATGTTCTTTGTTGATAAAAGAAACATTTTTAATATGTCCAAACTTACCACAAAATGACATACCATGTTATATGAGTAATGATGATGCATAAATGTGTTGCTTAGAATTCTATGTGTGTATGCATAATTAGGAAGTTTTCTTTAGGCATTAAATATGTTGATTGGTCTTGAAGGATGGTGAAAAGTCCTACCATGATTATATGTATGATGCCTACAATAAATGAAGGCACGATGCATGCTTCCATAGAGGTAAGTATGGGTTTGTATGTTATCATAAAATTATGTTTATTCTTCCTTTAAAAGTAGTAAACATATGTCTAGATTGTGAACCATATATGAAAGCATAATGTTTGCTCTTAGGTTGGGATTTAGTGAATGTCATGTGCATGTGCATATTTCTAAGTGTATGTTCCATGCTTATTTGTCATTTTAGGCAATGATTCTTCACTATGTAAAAGTTTTCCTTTGAGAAAGATAGTTTTGATGTTGGAAACACTTTCACATTTATATCTAATTTCATGCCTATTATTAGAACTATTTTGAGCTCCTAATATTTTTTCAAATTTCTTATTTCGCTTTGTAATTTTAGATAAAGAATTCTTAAGAGCATCAATTTCCTTTTTCAATATTTCATTCTTACACCTTAATGCATTTAAGTCAGAATTATAAAAAAATCACTTTTTTGGATGGTTTAATGCTATTTAATTCACTTTTCATCTTTTCATTCTTACTCATTGATGCATCCCAATATTTTTTAACTTCCTTATGTTTGGAATATAATTTCTTTCTTTTCATAATTTCTAAACTTTTTGCTAATTCATCATATGTCAAATTAACATCACTATTATTACAAGAATTAGGGTTAGATGCTACCTCATCATTATCTACAGCAGTAAAGCACATATGAATATAATTTCTTTCTTCTTTCGAATGTTTACTTTTGGATTCATTTATGCCATCCCAAGTTGATGCTTTTAGTTCTTTCTTCTTGTCCTTCTTCTCCTTCTTATATTTTCTCTCGTACTTCTTATTATCTTTGATTTAAAGATATTGTGACTTTATATGGCTAAGTTTTCTACATTCAAAGCAAGTAATATTAGAGGATTTATATTTTAAATCATTTTTACCTTAATTGAAGTCCTTTTTTTAGAGAACTTCTTCTTCAAAAGAACCTCTTAGATTTTCTAGTGAGTAAGCCAATGTCTTCCTCTTCGCTTTCATTAGTTAATGTCTCTTCCTCTTCACTGGATTCTTCTTTTGAGGATTTAATCACTAAGTTTTTCTCAATTGAAGCGTTGTCTTTTCTTATGTCTTTTGGAGCCTAATTTTGTATGTGAGGAGGGATCTAATAAATTCCTCTAGAAGTGGTAGTGTTGTTAGATCATTAACTTTTTGTATGCCCATCATTTTAGCTTTCTATGTCTTTAGAAGTCACCTAAGTAACTTTCTTACTAATGCAACATTAGTATAGGTCTTTCCAAGACTTTTTAGAGCTTTATTAATATCAATGAAGATAGTATACATGTTAGAGATGCTTTTATCATGCTTCATTTAAAACAATTCATATTGATGTATTAGCACGCTTTCTTAGCTCTCCTTAACTTGGTTTGTGCTCTCATGAGTAATTTCTAATACATTCCAAATGTAATAAGTTGTTTTATAAGTGGAGACCCTATTAAATTCATTTCTTTCTAAAGACCAAAGTAGGATGTATATGGCCTTAGTATTCAAGGATACTAATCTCCTATCTTACGATTTTTAGTCTTCCTTTAATTTGGGTACCTTTTATTAATTTTTTTTTGAATAAAGGGACCATTAGAAACTATTTCCCATAGGTCTACACTTTCAGCCATTAGAAAGAATCTCATTTTATTTTTCCAATAAAGATAATCGTTACCATCAAAGAAAGATGGTCTACTAATGCTTTATCCATCTTGGTTGAATGATGATGATGAATATCCTAAACATGCCATTATGATCTTCTCTTTAGGATTTTGTTATAAACAATAGCCTAATATACCTACTTTAATGTCACTTGTTAGTCCTTAATGGCACCCAAAAGCAGGAAAAATAGGGTGTTTACAAAATTTAACAATATTTTTAACCAACAAATTAATTAAAAAATTAAAAATCATTTAAAGAGGTTAGGGAGGAAAGAGTGCAAACCTATTTATAGTTGTTTAACAAACAAATCTTGCCTATGTCCACTCTTAATACTCTTCTTAGAATTCCATTATAAATCTTCTTTTAAGGCAAATAACAAACTTTGTACAATCTTTCATAGTAAAGAGGAACCTTTCTTACAATCTTTTTTCAAGGTGAAGAG
>JANVCQ010000003.1:12722367-12736203 GCA_025531925.1 Erythroxylum plowmanianum | reverse complement strand
ATCCAATAAAGTATTACAATTCAAGATTATTTTACCTATTCACTTAATAACTCTAAAATGGCTAACTCACACAAATATGACAGAATAATGCTCAAATGACTGAAAAGTTTTTTGAAATGTGTCTATACAATATTGAAAACCTTCTTAATGCTAAAATCAATGAGAAACAACTATTTATAGCGTTTGGAACCCAAAATAATCGTTGGATCCAAGAACTAGCTGTTACAATAGCTATATACAATGCACAAATTGACTAATGTCTTATACTGTTCAACTAGTATACATTTGTAGCACCAAATTTACTATTTGTCGGAACACTAATCGGCTGATCCACATATTAGTCAACTAATATGACACATTGGTCAACTAAAACTTCAACTAATGTTGCTACAAACTCACAATCCATTAATTTTAACAACTTTAACCTATATTAGTCAACCATTAACCCGTACAAGTTGACCAGTCACCCTAAAAATAAGATTTAAGCATATCAAATCCTTAAAACCAAATTTTTAATCCAAATATGTTTAAGACATTTCCCAAAATGTATTATTTGAAAATTTAAAAGGCTTTTATATGAAAATAAAAGGTTTCAATACCTCTTAATGAATGTAAATAATCATGCAATGAAATAAGATGAAATGATTATGCATGCTGAGCTTCGAGATCATCAAATTAACAAGGTGAGCTTACAAATAGTAATACAAAGTGTAAAATGACCTTGATCTTCATTTTTTAGTTGTAAACTTCAGATTTTCTTTATCAACTTAATATATTACTTCTTGAGTGTATGAATTCATTTTTTTGCTAATATTACTTTTCATCGAAATAATTTATTATTACTAATCTCAAAACATCAATTGGAACCTCCCTTAGTTTAATAAGTTATAATTTGTTTAGTTATTTAGTTCACTCCTATGTTTTGTTGCTTTTGTAGGTCTTTGGGTTAGTTTATGACATGAGGAAATCCATATAATATGTTTTAAAAAGATCTAGAATTGAGAGGACGATTCTTATAAATCTTTAAAATGCTTGACTTAGAGAGGTAAAGATAGATCAACGGATAGAGGAGTTGAAACTCCAGATTGAGACTGAAGATTCATAAATCATAGCAGATTAACTAATGATAATGTTTGATTATGCTAAACTAGACTCGAACGGGATAGATTCTAGCATTATGAGGTCAACTATTACTACTAACAACTTTGAGATTAAATCAAACGTTATTCAGATGGTGCAGTAGTTTGTCCAGTTTGATGGATTGTATGATGAGGATCCCAATGCACATATATCCAATATTCTAGATATTTGTGAAACCTTTAAGGTTAATGGTGCCATTGATGATGTAATTAGATTGAAATTATTTCCATTCTCTTTGAGGAACTGAGTTAAGCAATGGTTAAATTCTTTACCTAAGGGATACATCACTACATGGAACTAGATGACAAAGAAATTCTCTCTGAAATATTTTCCACAGCCAAAACTCTTAAGCTAAGAAATGAAATCTCTCCCTATACTTGATTTATTCAAAGACCTTATATGATACATGTAATAGATTTAAGAAGTTACTAAGAAACTGCCCATATCATGATTTACCACCATAGTTACACTTTCAGACTTTCTACAATAGGCTCAATCAAACAACTAGGTGGGTGATTGATGTAGCAATTAGGAGTATTTTAAACAATAAAACACCAAAAGAAACTCAAGTTCTCATTAAGGACCTGACAATAAACTACTATTAGTGGTGCTCTTCTTGAACAAAACTTAGTAAGTTAGCTGGAGTTAATGATGTAGATGCAGTTACAAATTTAGAAGGCTAAGTTGAAGCTTTGAGTAAAAGGAATTGACAATGAATTCTCAGCTATTCCAAGTGATGTAGTGTGACTTGTCCGAGCTAGGGCATGCAAGTTAAGAATGTCAGGCAACAAAGGTTGTGGCAAAGATAGAGCATGTAAACTATATATAAGGAATGCTTCTAACCTCAAAATAATCCTTACAATAATACATATAATCCAGACGGGAGGAATCATCCAAATTTCTCTTAGAGAAATTAAGGAAAGCAAGGAACAACCCCTACCAGGATTTTAGCAACACCTACCATAGGAAAAGGAGCCAAGTTTAGGAAATGTAATGAATAAATTTCTACAAACTTTAAAGGTAAGATTACAACTACTAAAACTTCGGAAGGAAATAAAAAGCTTCTATCCATAACTTGGAAAACCAAATTGATTAGCCAGCAAACTAGTTTCTAAAAAAAAATAAGGAATTTTACCTTATGGCACCTAGATAAATCCTAAAGAACATGTGAAGGCAGTCACTCTTAGGAGTGAAAAGGAATTTTAAGTCGAAAATAAAACCTAGAGTGAGGAGGAGAGTGATAAGAGTAGTTAAGAGAGAGCAAAGACAAAGAGAATCCTTCAAAAGTTAAGAAATTCTAACCCACCATTGCATATCTTGCTAAGTTGAAGAAAGATTTTATAGATAATTAAATTCATAAATTTCTTGAACTTTTTAAACAACTTCATATTGCCTTTTTTAAGGATCTTTTATAGATGCCAAAGTATGCTAAGTTTTTAAAGGAATTGCTATCTGATAAGAGGAAGTTAGAGTAATTAGCTATGGTGACACTGAGTGAGGAATGCTCGGTTATTCTACAAAACAAGTTGCCCAAGAAGCTTAAAGATCTAGGGAGTCTTACTATCTCTTGTTTAATTAGTATTTTGTTAGTAAAAAAGCTTTGGTTGATTTGAGGGCTATAACTTGCTGCACTATAAATTATTTAAGAAATTTGAATTAAGAGAACTAAAACCCACTATAATGAGCATTAAATTAGTATATATATTGGTTAAGTATCATAGGAGTATTATTAAGGATGCGCTTATTAAAGTTGATACATTTATTTTTCAAGTTAATTTTACGATCTTAGATATGGATAGAGGTACCTTTGATTTTAGGTCAACCCTTTTTAGCCATTGCTAGAACTATAATTGATGTTAGTGATAGCAAACTAGTGTTTAAGGTTGGGAAAGAAGAGGTTCCCTATAAAATATCTGATTTTATGAGACATTCCCTTAAATAGGATGATATTGGCTATTTTATTGATAACATTGATTTTGTAGTTTTAAATGTTGTTCAGTATTTTGTTTCTAGAGACCTGTTGGAGTTGTACCTTATTTAAGGTGAAGAGGAAGATAAGGATAGACCCATAAGGAAAGAGCAAGTAGCCTACTTAGAGGCTAATTAACCTATGTGAGGAAGGAGTTTGAAAAGATTGATAGAAGCAATGAGAAGGGGATGAAACTCGTTATTAAAGAATTGTCAAGATTATAGTTAAAGAAGTTGCCTAGTCATTTAGACTATGCATTTTTGGAGAATAATTCAAAGTTTCTGGTGATTATTGATTCAAATTTAGAGTTGGATCAAAAAAGAGAAGTTAAATGTGCTTAGAGAGCATAAAATGGTCATTGCTTGAAAGATTTCTGACAATAAAGGAATTAGGTCCTCCTTTTGCACTCATAAAATTCTTATAAAGGACAATTATGTATCAGTTATATAACCCTAGAAAGGTTGAATCCCAATATGAAGGAAGTAGTAAAGTTAGAGGTAATTGAACTCCTAGATGCCAGTGTGATTTACTCTATTTCTAATGCTTCTTAGGTAAGTGTGATACATATTGTACCAAAGAAGGGAGGAATGACTAAAGTACCTAATGAGAAGAATGAATTTATTCCCATAATAATCTTCACTAGTAAGAGAGTGTGCATTATTTATAGGAACCTAAATGATATTACTCAAAAAGATAACTTTCCTTTACCTTCTATAGACTAAATGTTAGATTGACTAGCTAGATACATGGCTACTACTTTTTGAATGAGATTTTGGGCTACTTATAAGTTCTTATTGACTCTTAGATCAAGAAAAAGATAACATTCACAAGTCCTTATAGTACATTCTCTTATGGGAAGGATACCCTTTGGATTGTACAATGCGCCTGCTAGGTTTCAAAACTGCATAATGGTATTTTTTGATGATTTAGTTGAGGACATCATAGAGGTATGTACGGATGATTTTTTTAGTGGTTCTTTTTGTTTATGCCTTTATAATTAAGAAAGAGTGCTTGAGAGATATAGGGAAACTAATCTAATATTGAATTGGGAGAAGTGTCATTTTATGGTATAAGAGAGTATGGTTTTAGGCCATAAAATTTCATATAGGGGTATTGAGGTAGATAAAGCTAAAATAGAAACTATAGAAAAACTACCACCCCTACTCGGTTAAAACAACTAGAAGCTTTTTAGGGCATACAAGATTTTATAAAATATTTATTAAAGAATTCTCTAAAATTGCTAAGCCTTTAAACAAATTGTTGGAAAAACATGTGCCATTTAACTTCACTTAATAGTGTTTAGATGCTTTTAACATCCTTAAGAACAAGTTGAATAATGCCCCAATTATGGTTACATTAGATTGGAATTTGCCTTTTGAAATAACGTGTGTTGCAAGTGATATTGTACTAGGTGCAATTTTTGAATAGAGAAAGGATGAGAATTTTCAACCAATTTACTTTGCTAGCAAGACTTAACCGACGCTCAAGAGAACTATAATACCATGAAGAAAGAATTGCTAGTAGTGGTTTTTATGTTTGATAAATTTAGATCATACCTAATCTTATCTAAAGTTGTTGTTTATACTAACCACTTTGCATTAAAATACTTACTAAATAAGTTGGATGTTAAACCTAGGTTAATTATATGGATTTTGTTATTGTAGGAATTTATTCTAAATATTAAGGACAAGAAGGGAGCTGAAAACTTTGGAACATACCATCTATTTGGCCTATGATGATGTATTCAATCAAGAAAGATACGTTGTAATAAGATCATGTTACATAATGGGTCTAAATTTGGAGGAGTTGAATGAAGAGGACATAAATGATTCATTCTCGAAAAAGTGCTTACGCCAGTTTTTATTGGCCCTAAATTTTCAGGATGCCTAAAGGTATATATCTTTGTGTGATAGTTTCTAGGGATCATGTAATATTTCTTATCATGATAAGATGCCTCAAAATTTTATTCTTGTGTGTGAAGTATTTGATATTTGGGGATATTGATTTTATAAGTAACCTTTTAAATTTGTTTGATAACAAATACATCCTAGTTTTTGTTGATTATGGCTCTAATGGGTTAAAGCTCAAGCTTTACTTGCAAATGATGCTAAAATGGTAGTAAAATTCGTTAAAAAAAAGCCTTTTTCATGCTTTGACTCACCTAAAACATTTAGTACTATAAGGGAACATACTTGTGTAATGATAAATTTGAAAGTATACTAAAAATTTATGGAATCACACATAGAATTATGATCCCATATCACCTTTAAACTAATGGCTAAGTGAAGGTACTTAATAGAAATTTAAAACATATTCTAGAAAAGACTGTAGAACACTATAGAAAAGATTCATCAATTAAGTTAGACGATGCATTATGGGCCTACAAAATGACATATAAAACACCAATTAGCACTACACTATATAGGCTTGTTTATGGGAAAGCATGTCACTTACATGTACAGTTAGAATATAAGGAATACTAGGCTATTAAACTCATGAACTTTGATCTTCAACTTACAAGTGAGAAGAGGAAATTACTAGGCAATGAGTTAGAAAAATGGAAGTTGATGGCTATAAGAACTTTAAGTTATACAAAGAATAAAGTAAGAGATATCATAACCAGAGGATTAAGCAATCTAAGCAATTTAAGAAGCTAGACCAAATGCCTTTGTGCAAAATTCTCGCCTAAGAATGTTTTGAGTGAACTCAAATCAAGATTTTCTAGTCCCTTACTATTGAAAAGGTATTTTCATATGGTATAGTCGAGGTAAGTCATCCAGAAAAAGGTAATTTTAAAGTGAATGGTCATCCTTAAAATTATATCATAGAGGTGAACATGATATTAATAAGGAGGAGATTGATCTCCATAAGTCATCTTAGTTATGTATAAAAATATCTAACTAAGGACGTTAAATAAGCGTCGTTTAGGAGGCAACCGAATAATTAGGATACTTGTTAGTTAAATTGATTTTATTATGATTATCTTGTAGTTTAGTTCTAGGATTTTATTAATGCATGGCTCATTTTATGTTATGTCAATATTTAGATTAGGGTTTTATATTAGGATTATGAGCATCTTCAATGATTTTATCCTACTTATGAGTTGTTAGTGCATTTTATATGATTAGCTTTGAGGTTAAGCAAGAAATTTATTAAGTTTCTAGTAATCTAGAGGTAAACATAGTCACTAGGCATGCTTGTGTCCATACTTATGTTAACCTACATAGACTTGACAAGGATCCAATAACTTACATGATTGTTGGACATGTTTGTATCAGTTTTTTTTAATTTTTAAATTTTCTTACATGGTTATGGCGACTTATGTAGTCACTAGGCACGCTCATGTTATGTACCTATTATGAACGTGTCATGTAAATATGTCCATTTTCAACCCTATATGTTTTAGATATAGATTTGTCCATAAATAGTGTTTGACTCGTGCCTCTCTCTCACCCCACTCCACTTTTTCACCTTCCTTCCTCTTGTGTGACCTATCAGTGAATGTTTGATGCCACTTGCGACCTCTTTTCATATCCTTATGTATTTTGTTATTTTATCTTAAATTTTTGGAGGATTTTATCTAATAGGGTTTCAACTCTTCTCAAATCGTTATTGTAGTTTATGTTGCAATCTTATGTATATCTAATCATATTTTCTTCTTTTTTTGACTTTAGGTTAAACTTAATGCTTGTTCTTATTAATTATTGATTTGAATGTCATATTGCACTGGGATTTGCCAAAATTCAATTTAAGTTCTTATTTATGCTCACTGTTAGATTTGAATTGCCTCTTGTATCATTCATTTTGTACATAGATTATTGTTTTTCTTTCATTTAATTTGTTCTTGTTCACTTAAATTTATCTGCATTTTACATTACGCATATCTTAATTCTTAATTATTCATTTAGTATTCATTTTCATTCTCAATTCTACTAATTTCTATTAGTAATTAACTATACAATTACCCTTATTTTGGTTTATTATTGCATATCTCATTGTGTTCCCAATTTTGCAATCAGGCTGATGTTTTAAGGATTTTGTGAATTTCATTAGCATTTTTAGTTTATTTTTATTTCTAACTGTGTTCACCATTACCCATTTTTTATTTTTATAACTTAATTGCATAATTAATAGTGATTATACGAGTCAAATGTGGGCAAGATTATTATTTAGTACTTCTATCTTTACTTTCTCACACTTTGTTTCTTTTTAAGAATTATGCCAAGGAGAGCAGAGGCTATGCAATAGAGGATAAAAAAAAAGGAGAAACCACAAAAGCGAACAAAAGACAAAGGCTCTTCAAAAGACCAAGCCAGAGTCCATTCACCATCAACTCTAAAGGTTGCTTCACCTCTACCTACATGTCATGAGAAGCTTCAATTCAATATTAAAGCTCATAGTGCACAATTTCAAAGATTGAAGGACAAGAATTTTGGGATAGGTAGATGTGTAGAATGGTAAGCACTAGAGCAAGTTAGTTTTGTACAATAGGCTTAATATTTTATAAGTGTGTGTATGGTCTAAGTTCTTTGAGATAGTCTAACAAAGTGCTTACACTAAAGTTTTGCTCCACTTTCTTTTCGAAAAAAGGGCACTTTATTGAGTTTTTTGCGGATGAGCTTATATGATTAGGATTTTATAATAGCCAGTTTTTCAAATTGAGGGATTAAAACCTTATACTATTGCATAGAAGCTATATCATTGAAAATTCATGAATTGCATTTGATTCACATGCATTATGATTTAGTACACATTGCAAAGAATGTATATGCACTCAATTGATTTATTTCAAGGAATGAAAGGTTTAAAACGTAAATTGTGCATTGTTTATGCCTTCCATTTTGATTTGATTGATTACAAGTAGTAAATTTGGAATTAATTGGTATAATTGGAAAATTGATAAATTAAAATTTACATTTGGTATAGGAAAAATGCCAAATGGTAAGACAAGTGGACCATGGAAAATTAGGATGACTAAGCCTATAACTGAGTGACATTTGACATAGATAAATGAGTGACATTTAATATATCTAATTAATTGACAATTGGCATTGATCATGGATTGACAAATGGACTAATAACTAGGTGACATTTGGCAACAAATATGTAGGAAAAATGGAGAACATGCTTAGGGACATATGTCATGGTAATATGGAGACACCTAGCATCTAAGGTGTTAAGTTTCTGCAGGAGTAAAATTA
Organism: Erythroxylum plowmanianum; assembly: GCA_025531925.1. Classification (NCBI taxonomy): domain Eukaryota; kingdom Viridiplantae; phylum Streptophyta; class Magnoliopsida; order Malpighiales; family Erythroxylaceae; genus Erythroxylum; species Erythroxylum plowmanianum. The sequence goes on along the minus strand of JANVCQ010000003.1, from coordinate 12,727,893 downwards.
GTTTTGTTAATTTTTTTTTCTTTCTTTTTCTCACATCACCGAAACACTCTCACCCCTTTTATCTTGCCTATGTTTGTGTCTAATTGCTACACCAATAATCCATGCTTTCACCCTCACAAAGTTAGGTAAAGAATCAGAACATAGTTGTTCTTATTATAGCCTTTGATCTAAGCTGAAATCCATTCAATTCCCACATTAAATTCATGATGATTTTTGCATGCATGGAGAGCTGGATTAGCTTGATCTTTGAGGTAGAATTTGAGCTAGACAAGTAAGTAAATGATTGTTCTTTATGGCATGTTATAATAGAAGGTTTAAGATGATGAAATTGGGATGCAATGTATATTATGTTGATGATGACATTGTGCTGGAATGTGATAGTAAATTGGATAGTTTTTGTTTTGTTTTGATGAATGAAAGACAAAAGTTATGAGCTACTAAATAAATGATTTTGAGTTAGAATTGGAGATGAGATTGTTGAGAAATTGACATATAATTAAGGTTGACATATAATTAAGGTATACTTCAGGCATAATTTAGGAACTATTATGAAGGTGTTTTGAAATTGGAATGAAAATGTTTGAATATGGAAAATTGCAGGAAAATGGGTATTCCTCGAGTAGCCTATGATAGTGGCACTCATCCCACGACTACGGGCAGATGCATTAACTTATGTCACGATCGTGGGAAGGTACCCCACAATTGTGGGCAACGTTTTGACGTGGTAAATTCTATTTTGTGAAATTATTGAACCACATGTGGAAAAGACACTTTACATTGGCATATTTGAACTTGATTAAGGCTTAAAAATGAACATAGTTTGATGTTGGATAAAGTGGTTAACGGTTTGATAAGTTTTGGTTGTTAATTGATGTTGAAACTTAAGGAATGGATTGTTTTGATATCAATGTATATGAATTTTGGAAGTATGAGTTGTTAATGATATAAAGATTTTCTTACAAATGCAAATGTGATTTAAAGGATATGAATAATGTGAGCTAGGTATAAATGGATGAGAATTAGGAACTTATGTGAATATAAAGCATTAGAAAAAAAAGGGGGATTGGTGAATGAATGAGTGATTAATTTGGAGCAATCAAACTTAATTAAGGCATAACCTAATTGAAAACAAGTTATGTATAAGCTATAATATTTGAATGATCAAGATTTATGATTAAGGATACATAACCGGGAAAATTCAATTGAACATGCATTGAACATAACACATATACATGTGTATGATTGAGTACTTATTTGATTAAACAAGTTAGTAATGTGTACATATGTGTGTATTACTTGATTTAGAAGCACAAATTGACCAACAGCTTCCAGACATTGCTGGCTTGTCAAGGCAATAGTTATTTGGAGAATACTATGAGTTAACCTAGATATTTACTGACTATATTTGAATTATTGTTAATTAACTATTTAGATATTGAATTGTTACCAATATGATTGTGTTAATGACATTGATGGTTCGAGAAGTTTGATATTCAGGACTGTATTGGAAGTGTTTGCAAATTAATGTGAATATGGAAATTGTGTTTTCAACTATATGTTGAATGTCGGACTTAGATATGATGAATGTGCTATATAATTGTGCACACTAAATGAGAGTTATTGATAGCATAATATATGATTTGATGCATTTTCATTACATTGATAGCATGATCAGATAAAGGAGTTCCCACAATGGGTATAAGACAATATCTGAAATGAGCTCGGTATCCACAATAAATACGGGATAGTTAAATAGGCACTTAGTCACAACAAAATAAAAATGAAAGTGGAGTCTCATGTTCATTGTATATATATATTTACATGTATCAAGTAAAATATTGTAAAGAACAACTAAATTAAGTTGATATAATGTTATGTTATGTTTGTGTACATGTGAATGATTGTGAAAAGAAGTACTGAATTGTGTTGATATAGTGATCTGCAATACTTGTATACATATTGATGATATGAATGACTGAGGTGAAAGATTGGATTGTTTTGAAAAGATTCTATGGCATATTCGTATTACAATGTGCTTATTGAGATATGCTGTATAGTGTGATTTGGTATACAAAACTGTATCAGAATTGATTCAAGCTAACATGATATACTTGTGATGTTATGTTTTGACTCGAGTGAGTACATCGATGATGGTTCACTCACTGAGTTCGCAAAAATCATCAAAATTGTAATGTTATGTTTCAAGTGCTAAGGAGACCTAGCTTCTAAGGCAATCTAGTAGCAGTCTAGTATTGTTAATTTTAGAATCAAGAATGGCTCAAAGGTCTGGTCAGCTGATGTCTGAGGAGTTTAGATAGATTGTTTCTGTTAGCATCTCATTTCATGTTAGATATTTTGTAAAGAACAGTAAGCTCTCATATGTTTGTGTAATGTACATATATGGATTATGAGAGGTAATGACAATGTAAATGATGTTTGTGAAACAAAATGAGAAATGATGAACTTATGATCACTTATGTTCTGTATGATGCCATAATAGTGAATATGATTACTCTAACATGCCATTCTCATAGGATATGTTCTTAACTGTCCTCTGGATGTTCGTGTATATACTATATGGTAGTGATATATTATAGATTTTTATGGAAACTCAAGATTATTTAGATCTAAGAGAAGATTTCCATATGGGAAGAAGGCTAAAGATTATTGTTGTAAGATTAATAGTGAAGAGGATTATGATCCAAACAAGTCCAATGCTTCTACATTAAGATACACTAAGCTCATATATATTAATGTAATGCTTTGTCATACATTAATTGAGTGGATGATGGTTTTGGAGTAGTGGGGATTATGGCTATTTTCTATTTATGGAGTATAAGAGAATTGGTGCTTATTCATTTAAAGCACGAAATGGCTAAGTATTTAGGCATCAATATAGGGATAAGAATGCGGGCACTCCAATATCAGTCCTTATATGACTTGATTAGGTAAAAGGATGAGAGTCTTTGTCAGATTACCTTAGATGCGACTATTAAGCACTGTAGTTTCTTTTAGTCTAGATATAATGAAGAATATGCATATGATGACTTAGATATAAGGGCCAGAGGGTAATATTTATAAACTAGTTAGAGCTTAAGATGAACAGGCGGCTATAGTTGGAGTATATAGGGATCACCCCTAGTACATAAGAGCATAACCTAATAGAAGAGCTTGAGCATTAAGATGACTCTTTAATGAGCACAAACACTCCTAGGAGACCGTTGACACCTTCACATTAGGACTAACTAAAGGCCATCTAATTAGAGAGATATATGGAGTAGATCTTAGGAATACATCGCAATAATCGGAACGAATAACAAAAGTTTTCATAACATGTGATGTTGTTAGAGGCACATGATAAATGGATGGAGGAGGTGCTGGTCAATATCATAGGATACCTCAAAGTCACTATACTACCTTCATTAATGAGAGCTACGACATCATCACCAATCCTATAGTATTCGGTTACTTAAGCTACTATACAGGCAATACCTAAGATACCCAAGCCACTAACACTCCCATTGCACTAATAAATGTATAGATAGAAGCAACCTATGATATTTGACAAAATATGTTTGGTTCTTTCATTTTCATTTTTATTTTGTGCATATTATTTTTATTTTTTGTCTTAATAGTTAGCAATGACTTAGCCTTGCTAAACTCTTATTTTGCATTATTATATGTTTCTCTTCTAGGTTTTTTTTATCTTGAAGCTTTTATTTTTAGTTAACTTTTTTTTTTTTTTGCTTTTACAAGGATTAGTGTACTTATTTTAGGATGAAAATTGCACCAAGTTTATAATAGTCTAGACTATTATTCAGGAAAGTATAAGTTGACCCAATATTCCTTGCTTAGTATGTTTTCCTTTGATCTCTTTTTTTCTCTACTTTTATTGCATACATTGGAGACAATGTACATCTTTATGTGTGAGGAAAGGGTATAATGAACTTTGAATATTATTGCTCTAATGATAATGAAAATTTTGACAAAAATTGAAGAAATTTTTTAAATTTTGATCAATTATCAAACTTATTATATCCCTTAGTATTTTTTCAGTTAAAATCTATCTAAAATGCTTTAGATGATCATGGATTACTAATTTGTATGCAAAAGGATGAAGGTTGGAATAGACTTGCTTTTACAAGTTGTATTTTTAGTAATCATTAAGATAGTTAATTTCAATAAAAATTGCATATTATTTACGCATATTAAGCCTAAATGTGAGCTTTTGAGCATAATGGCAATACATTATTATATTAGGCTCTATTATTCTTTATCGTGTGTTTATTATATATAATTGGATGATTCTAAAACTTGCTTTCATTATTCATGCTAAGATCACTTTATTAGACTAGAGACATTAAAATGATAAAGGCACTAGAATTTAACCAATTGCTTTAGCCTATTCTTTTCTTTAATTATTGTCTACCATGTTTTACCTCTAAGAGAAATATATTTTGATATTTAGTCTTTTCTTTGATTGATAATAGTAATATTACAAGCCAATTACCTTATTTTTCTAGAAAAAATTTCATCTATTTTTGAACTTTAAAGGATTTACATTTACTTGCTTGCATAAAACTTATATTATATTGAAGAATTTTAAAGAGAAGGTCAGTTGTGCTTATGGTTTTTAGGGAATACTAATCCTTTAAATTTATTTCTTCTTAAGTTCATTGTTGTTACAATTTTATATTTTCTCTAAAGTTGCTTGAAGTTCAAGTTTGAAAATTATTTGTTACGAGCATATCAATAAAAAAAGAGAAAATTAAAAAGAAAGAAAGGAAGAAAAGTTGTGATTTTTTTTGGAAAGCCAGAAAAATTATTTTTGTACCTATAAAAAAATTTCTTGAAGGACCTAAGCAACTAAGAATAAAAGTTTTGTGTTGTCTTGTTTATGTAAATTTCCTACACCTTTTTAACTTTCTAATTATCCATTTCATACCTTTACCTGAGCGCCATTACACTTTGGTTTAAAGACCTTTTGATTTTGCTTTTGGTTTACTAATTGGTGAAAATGTGAATTTTTTGCAAGCTGATGATTAAGAATCCTTCTATGTATTGATTTGAGAGTTTTATCATATTTTCAACCCTAAACACTTTGAGTAAATTAGGTGAATCATTTGTAAGGGTTTGGAATGTTGGACCTCGAAAATTTTTCCAATTATTACCGATTTGTTTATTTAGTGGGTTATTTAAATTGTTTCATTTTTTATTTTATTTTATTTAGTCATTAATTGAGTGGCATGAATAGAGATTTGAATTTGATGGAAGGATTAGAATTAAGTTAGCTTAAGTAGTTAGTAAAGGAATAAATGAAAGAGGGGTAGATTTGGAAAGACCAAGTAAGTGAGGGGTATAATTGGAAGAATAAACTAAAGATTGTGTCTTGAATTAGAAGAAGAAGGGAGAAGTGTCGTAAGAACATAAGAGAAAGAAGAAAAAAAACGTGAAAAGGAGAAGAGAAGAAGGAGGATCATAGGAAACTTGGAAAGAAGAAGAAAGAAGTAGAAAAAGAAGAGGAAA
>JANVCQ010000003.1:12684443-12696369 GCA_025531925.1 Erythroxylum plowmanianum | reverse complement strand
TGGCGTATCAGTAGATCGGCCGCTTCTTCTATTTGTCTTCGCGTGAGGAAGGCTTGTTGTGATGCAAGAGGATATTGGGTGTGAGGATATGAACTGGTTATAGCGTCATCCTCTAGGGCCATGCTTTGCGCTTCTTGATCTTGGTTTTGGGATTGTTGCGGTTGATCATGCTGATATGAGTGTTGAGGGGGTAGCTCGTTTATGCTAAGGTTTTGGATAATGGGCGGAGGGTGTGTCTGGTGATCAGGATGCGACGATGGAAGGGCGGCGGATAGTCGCAAGCCCAATCTATATAGTGCCAGTGCCGCAACAGCGGCCATATCAGAATTTGTTGTCGCCGCCTGACTGATCTGAGTGTTTCTGGACGTGGTGTCTTGATACTCGACCCCACGGTGGGTGCCAACTGGTTCTGTTTAATTTGGATGGGGTTGGGCACTGCTACTAGGATCCATGGGATTGGTTGATTTTGGCACAGAAATACCTACAAGACAATAAGGCACACCGGGGGTTGATTACCGGTAGGCCCCTCCGACGCTCAAATTAGTCTTTTTGTGAGGGTTTTGGCAGCTAGTGAATAAAGAATATTAGGGTTCTTAAAAGTCGTACCTTTTTCATGATGAGGATATGAATTTATATAGATAATACTTACAGAAATTAGGTCAATCATTAAGGGATAGGCCGATCGGCCCATGCACCGCTCTGAGTCTGAGCTTGGGCCTAACACGACCGACCCAACCAGATTGAAATCTTATGGATTCGTGTTTGAAAAAAAGAGTCATCGGATTGCAAGCGAGATCTAAAATTTTTTGGGTAGGCTTAAGCAACTAATTGGGAATGTTGAATAACGCTTGAGAAAAATAGAACACCATTTTTTTCAACTCTAATATGATCAAGATGGGGCTTGGATTAAAATATAGAATGTCGGTAATGACACATATCACTGCTGCAAGAGTTTCTACCCTCATCAATGACCCAGCTCGATATGTTCGTGCCTTGTTCATTCTTACTTTAGTTTTTCGTGCCCTGTTTTCTAAAGCATTAGACCTGAAAGTAGTTCAAGGTGTTGAGATTTTACTTGGATTTTGTTTAGATGATAGTTCTCCAAAACATCCCCTTCGGACCTGGCACTTCGGAGTGCAGACAAGTTGAGATGGTTCCCTGACAATTTTTTTTTTCTTAAATGCTATTCAAAAGCAGCAAACTGACAACATTTTCAGGGATTCTTTCTCTAGATGAGAGATAGCCAAGCTCAACATGGGTTAGTTCTTTTGTTTGACTCGTTAGGTGCTCTGTGGTTTAAAGGAGATCCTAGAGAGGGGATGTAAATGTGAACTTCCACATCAGTCGTATTGACGATAAATAAGACCTGGTAGATGAGGAAGGCAAAATATCAAAGACAAAGGAAGTCATAGAAAACCCTGCAGTAGCAGTAGTACCAAACCCACATCGATGGTCAAAAAGAAGCTATCACACGAGATACATTATTAGATACCCATTGTCTCAGACTTTAAATGGCACGGAGCCGTGTGGTAAGCACACAGCGAACTATTCTTTCGCCTTTTACTAAAGAATACCGTGTGCGTTCCACTAAAAGCGGCGTATGCCTATTTTTGGGGAGTTTCTTCACTGAAGGAACTCTTAACAAATCTATACCAATAACTTGTCTAAGGTCTACAATTATGATCGAGTGTCTTCTTTAGGGGGCTATTGTCTCTGCTAATCTGAAGCCCTATGTCAGAGCTTTAGCTGGAGGGCTGAACTTATGTTGCATAGTTGGTGAGATTTAACTCGACAGAGGAGAAACGAGAGTATGTCATTACTAGGCCAAACTAGTGGAGCCTGAAGCATTTCATTTCCTAAATCCTATATCATGCTGCAGTTCATTGGCAGCATCTTGATAGAAAGTAAATAGCAATTTGGACTGACACTAGTTTATAATCAGTTATCATCCCTACCATGAAATGTCGAGCACCTCTCCCTTCAAAACTAAGCTATAATCAGCCTCTCCAGACGACTAACACTCGAGCTTGGTCATATACAGCACTGTTTTGAAACTATCAAAGAGTGCTCAAAACTATGGCAGCCATGATCTCTGACACGTATACTGTAGTCGAGAGACAAGAAACTGTAAACAGAAGGATAACCAATTTTCAGTAATGTTATAATTACAATACTGCTCAAGTTGCTTACAGATTTGCTGATAGTCAATTAGTCAAATGCTCGGAAGCAGCCGCTGTCCAAGAAAAATATGCATGTTAATAAGAGCAATTGCTTTAGCTGTTCTATGCAAGAGAATCAGAGACTACAAGTGGAGAATGGAATTTGATGATTCCTGAAATAATTATCACTCCGGCAAGAATGTTGCCCTATAAACTTTCTGTAAGGAGTGTACTTCTCTACTGAATTACATTTGCTTATGGAGATAAAAGAATGTTGTGCAATCATCAATGGAAAAGCATGATTGCTGCAAATAAGAAAAGATAAAGCAGCCTGGAGCTTAAATACACAGTTCTTCTTCCTCGGGATATCAAGTACTCCTTAGTGGCCATAGATAAACAGTTCCCTTTGAAAATGCTGACAGGAGGATCGCTTACCTACCAAAATGAAGAACAATTTCTATTTTTGTCAATCCTTCAGCCAAAGTCACTAATTTGCACGAATCAGCATATACTTTCGGAACCGACTTTTGTTTAAACACAAAGAAAAAAATCCTAAAACGAAAGAAAAAATTGACGCAGCTGGTCTAACCAACAATACAAGCAAGTTATAGCCTTCTACATTGAATCTAAATATCGCAGACCCAATAAGTACAGCAACAAAATTCTCAAGATTGAAAAAAACAAACATATAAACTGAAAAATGGGATATAAAGAATTACAGATGATCCAGCTTGAGCTTGACAGTCATCGGGACGCTTATAAACACCAACATCATCCCCTTTCCTTAGGACAAAGAAATCAGCCTTCCTTTTCTCGACAACCACTGGCTCAGGAATCGGCTTTTTCTTCCCCGAACTTTTCCCACTTACACTTCGAGACGAGCAGCATTGGGCATGAAATCTCGTCAATAGAAATTGCAAGCTGGCAGCTTTAAGTCCGTACTGTTCGAAGCTTCTTTTACATGAGAAAGTAAGAATCTTTGTACAAAACGAACGACTATAAAGGAAATGAGCCTCTCTTCCAAGTAATGTAGTGGCACAAGAAGACACACGGGACACAGCGTTCATTTCTAGATGACGATGATAAGAGCTGTGATGAGAGGTGAAGAAACTCTCTTCTTCGTGATCCAACAGATGAAGTAAGCCGAGAGCGTTTAGGTGGGGCTTTTTCTTGTAGCGGATGCCCAGTAAAAGCCTAATTCTGAATCTGGCTAGCAAAGTCCATTCTCATCTTTTCTTCTGTTGTTATTTTTTCCTATTGATATTACAACCTGTGTTTTGTCGACTTCATTATGAAATACAAAGTACCTCTTGGTTTCCTTCTCTGATTTTACAATTTATCTCATGCTGGATCGTTTCTTCATATGAAAGGCTCTTAATACCCGATTAACTTTCACTTGGCAATCCACTATCAATTTAAACATCTGGCTCAATTTCTGACAAAAGGTTCTGAAATTCAAAAAGCTATCTAAAAATTGAAATGAGAAGGGATGTTTAACCTGTGTTTACTCGTGTTCAATCAATCATTTATTGATTTTAGGATTTATGGTTGGCCATAAGATCCTTCCATTTGGTTTTGTAGCGCATAAATATGATTCAAGGAAGGGACCTTCAAAATTCGAATCCATCCATTCGAAAAATGTTTGTGATCCTAAAGGATAAGCAAGTGCGGTCATATGCAGGTTGCTCACTAGTCCAATGGTAGAGGGGCAATTTTAATAAGGAAATGCCACAAATTATTTCTCTTCTATTGAAGTTGAAGCAGTTTGCGATGCATATTTAATGAACACTTCTGTTAGCAGAGTTTTCTCTTTGACCCTTAACCTGCACCAGGATGAACACAGTAGAATGAATGTAGGAAAACAGTAAGAAGCAGACAATGATGTGTCCATTCTACTGCCAAATACAGGAAATTACCTCTTTGCCGAACTTGGAACATGCAGCTTTGAACCCTTCTCTTTCTTTCCTGAAGCATTCATCCTTTCCTTATCAATCCCTTTCTTATGATGCTTTTTCAGGGAAGAAGAAATGGTCACAGGCTTAACTGTTGAATCTACCCTATCATCATCACTACACTCTTCTACGCTAAAAGATTCCATGTCCAGTGATACTTCTTCTATTTCTGATGTTATGAGCTCATCATCTGGTTCCTCCATTTCCTCGATGGCAGTTTCCTCGAAGAGAGGATCGTCCCTATCAGAATCAGCTTTAAGGTCTGCTTCCAAGGTAGGATGCATTACGAGTCGAGTAGAATCGATGGTACCACCTGACTCACCACGAGAGAAGTTGGAAGTTTGTGATTTTGCCATCTTACATCTTATTTCCTTTTCAATCCTACCAAATTTTATACTCTGACCAGAAAACAATTGCACAAACCTGCCATGATAGAGATAAATTTAAAATGAATGAAGAAAAAGAGAGAATTCCATACGCATTGAACCAGTCACGGATTCCAGACATCTGATGGTATGACGTTTCCTGCAAGGTAACATTCTTCCATATGCCAGGCTACTACTTTGCCTGGCATAATCGTGATCCAAGTACCACTGGAGTTGTGGAACAGTGGAAGAATCATTAAATTTCACATGATAACTAACCATAACATTGTACCTTGATCTGCTCATGTTTTTACTGTCTACTTTTGCATGTTATGAAATAATAAAACTACTTGCGAACAAAAATTTTCAGACTTCAATCCTCTTGTTTATAGCTACCCAACTTAAAGGTCCTTAAAAGGTTGCAAGATAATCTATAATATTTCCTTATGAAACTCTAGTTTACCAAGCTTGCAATGCTATAAATCAGACAAAATAATATTGTTAAAAGCAGCATTTGGTAATCATAAAGGGCAGGACAGAGTTTCCCAAAATTAGGCGGATTTCCACCAAAATACGTGTTGAACATATAATTCTGATGGTTCAGTTGGATAAGAAAATGCCATCATACCTTGCAGCATCCGCTTCACACTGGAAATCTACAAAAGCAAAGCCTTTGCCAATAGGGTCCTTTGTCTTCTTATTTCCAGCAACAGAAGGACGAATATTGACAACACCGGGAACTCCTTTAAAAGCCAATTCCAAATCTCTATGAATGTTCTTCTTCTTAGGAAGGTTTACAACATGCACACGAACTCCACCTGGTATAACTTCAGGTACTGCACAAACCCCATGTATTGGTTCAGTTTACCATAGCAAAAGTACACAGCAAACACTTCGAGTACGTCATACTACAAAAGATTAAGAGCGAGAAGAAAAAAGAACTGACCTTTGTTCTTAGCTACTTCAATTTTGCTGTTCACAGCCTTTGGAGGATTATTCTTGAGGTTATTGAGATTAGCAGCTTGCGCTCTTCTACTCCGCTCAATTTCTTCAAGCAGCTTATCTTCAACAGAAGTGTCATAAACCTTCCCTTCACCAAACCCACGAGGCTTATTAGCAAACCACTTTCTCATTTTTTCAACTGGCATAAAAATCTCCTCCCCTTCATCTTCAGCATCACCAACATCATGAACTTCCTCGTCGCTGCCAAAGTCTTCGAACTCGTCCTCGTCGGAGTCACTTATCTCCATAACGGCGCCGCCGCCTTTACTTCGCCTAGTTTGGGCATGAAGACACCAAAGATCCCATCTTTTGATTGAAACATGAAGGAAATCGAAAGGGGCGTGTGGAAGAAGTGGTGGAGATGGTAGGAAAGTAGTGTTCTTGAAATGGAGTGAAGGGACTGAAGATGGGTCTTTTGAGACAAGACGGAGATAGTGTCCGGTCACATGATGTCTGTCAGCAGCAAGGCAAGGAGAGAACACGAAACTGGTGGGTGAGATTGTTAGAAGAGAAATCGAATTGCCTGACATGCTCTTGCCCAGGAGCTTATCCTCTAGTGTCAACCATGAATTAGAAGTAAATTTATAAAATCAATTATTATTATAAATTAATTCATTTCACACTGGCCATCTGGTGTCGTGGTGTAGTTGGTTATCACGTCAGTCTAACACACTGAAGGTCTCCGGTTCGAGTCCGGGCGACGCCACATCTGTTTTTTGCGTAATTAGCAACCCCTCAACATTACAAGACAAACTACAGTAACCAGTTGCCCACTAGCACCAAACCCAAGCAACATAGCTTTTTTAATTTTGGTACGGTGCCTACTGCCTACCAACTCACGACTAAGCTTAAAAAGCGAGAAACTCAAATGGGTTTTGACAGCCTTCTAGGCCCATGAACCTAACCTGAATGTCTTCTGTAATATACTAATATTATAGATAATATCAACACAACCCTTATAAGTCACTTATAAGATGGTGTGGATAGTTCATTGAATTGAGTTAGTTGTGCTAAGGTATTTTTGAAGATTACTTATAAACTTATTAAATTTTCTATTCGAAGTAATGAAGTAGTTTTAAAAATATTTTAAAAGAAATTATTAAATCCTAATTAGTTTTGTTTCGAGTATAAGAATGTTGGCAATTTTTCAAATGAGCTATAATTAATTATTGTTTTATTTTATAAGTGATTGAGCCCCATAAAACCTTAATTATATAAGTGATCCTTTTATTAGCTTCGTCTTTTCAACAAGTTTATGAGGTGTAATATAGTTATTCCGTAGGGTACGTAATTATAAAAACTTTTGACCATGAAACTTTATATTATGGTAATTAATAAATTTTAATTAAAATACAACTCACTTTAATCTCTAATACACCCTTAATAAGTGTGCAGAGCGAATCTATTTTATTTACTATAACACACCGCCTTTCTTCATGCCTAAGTACTTCAGGCCCATTAAAAGGGCTTAGTTATCTAAAAAGAATTAAGTTCAGTAATAATAGGATTCACCAATAAGAGAAGGCAAAGTCCTACTTAAAGACCAATTAGTATAAGTTGAAACCAAAATCTACCAGGATAGTTAAAGTCTAATTACCAGGGATATGGATATCATTTTGTATTAGCTAATATCGGTCGAAAAACGAAACGGTATAAAGTCCTTTAGTACAGAAGGTTCCGCCTAGTACTGGTCGATATTTCAAATACCGATAAAATTTCAAGTGGTATCGTTATTTTTGAAAAGTGCAAGGACTTTTTTTTAACAAAATGAACATTCCTTCCCTCTCTCTGTCTCACCAGCACACCTCTCTCAAGTCTCACTATTCGTCGCTACCATCCTCTACAATGATGCCGCCTCGTCTTCACCCCCTGTTGCTGGTCAACCTCCATCTCTAGTCTCCACCGCACCTTTTCAATCTCTCCCTTCTTCTCCTCCGCCGGCTGCTGCCTCTGTCCACCTCTCCCTCCTTCTCCTTCACCTGTTGTTATCCTCATCCGCCTTATCCACCATCGCTGCCTACTCCTACTTAACCTGAAAGAGAAACAAGAACTAGTTTTCACCCAACCTAACCCATTAAATTTGTGATATTTTTGGGTGTGTTTCAAATTGCTTTTTTTTCCTGCTCCTGAATTGTATTTGTGATTGTGAGGTTGTGAATGGTTGGAACATGGATGAATTTTGTAAATGGTTGGAACTTGGAATTGAATTGTTGTGAATGGTTGAATTGAAAATTTGGAATTGAATGAAATGCACGGGATGTTTTGTTTATCTAGTTGGATTGGAGTGTTTTTTGTTTATCTGGTTTGATTGGATTAGATCATTGGAATTGTTGTCAATGAAGTGTTTTGTTTAAAGTAAATAATTAAATGATATAATAATTTGTTACAGTTACAAAATTATTATTCTTAAAATTAGTATTGGGCATTTGGGTATTAATTTATCGAATAATATGTTGTGATACAGATATTTAATGTTGAATTGTATCAATAAAATATTTTTGAATAATTTTCAATTCTATTCGTAATAACTAAATAAACTAAGTTATCCCAATTAGTTGATGAAATGGATAATTTGTATAAATTTCAAAAACATTATATCTAATGCATAAGAATTAAGAGCATTTAAAGAACAAATGATTTCTTATTCTAATCTCCTAATTAAAAAGATAACGTCAGGGATTACCATTTGCAATGGTGTTGGATTTATCATTTGTACTTAACATGTTCTTCACTACTAGCTAGGTAATGAAAGCTATTCTTAGAACACATCTCTTAAACCAAATAAATCTGTACCATATTACCTTGGGGTTTTACTGTGGGAAGATTCCCAAAGCTATTTGTTTTGATGTATTTTTTTGAAGCATTTTTCGCCATATAATCTTGTCATTCAATTTCTAATTTTGCCTATAGTTATGGCCTCCTTGATTCTGTTAAAACCTCTATATCTAATGATATAATATGATAGCTCATTTACATATTTATGTATAGAAGTTAATTACTCAATTTTCTCTAGATATATAAAGGAAAAATTCAAAGCATCTTAGTGCAGTACAATCTTATACAAAATGATGTAATCATACAAAATGAAATATTATATAAGATAGACATGTGTATTATGTAATTGTATATGTTGAATACTTGAATTGTTGGTTTTTTGACTTATTGGTGAATTATATTGGAGAAAATTAAATTGTGTTGGATGAAACTAAATTATGTATGATGTAATCGTATAAAATGATTTGTATTACATAAGATGGACATGCGTATTATGTAATTGTGTATGTTGATTACTTAAATTGTTGATTTTTAACTTATTGGTGAATTATGTTAGAGAAAATTAAATTGGGTTGGATGAAATTGAATTATGTATAATGTAATTGTACAAAATGATTTGTATTACATAAGATAGACATGCATATTACGCAATTGTGTATGTTGATTACTTAAATTTTGGGTTTTTAACTTATTGATGAATTGTATTGGACAAAATTAAATTATGTTGGATGAAATTGAATTGTGTATAATGTAATCATACAAATGAGCTATGTTATATAAAAGACATACATATTGTGTAATGAAATTATGTATTCTTTATTTTTATATATGTCTTTGTTTATTTTTAAAGATAAATGGAAGGAAGTTCAAGTACTCCTAAACATTTAACCGCAAATGAAAGGAAGGTCAAGTATTCCTAAACATTTAACTACTTCAAAAAGATACAGTGATCCAACTTGGGCTCATGCTAGATTGGTCCCCAGTATGAAGAATCGTATTATTTAGTTATTTGTAATAAGCATTTGAAAGGTGAAGGAATCACCCCATTAAAAAACGCATTTAACTAAGGTTCAAGAAGACGTGGAACCCTGTAAAAAAGTAAGTAATGATGTGAAGTGACAAATGAAAACTTTGATTGAAGAATATCAACACGAGAAAAATAGAAGGGAGAGATTGAATTATAAAATTAGTAGTGGAAGTTCATTTGTTAGTATTCATAATGATAGTGAAAATGTTGAAGGTAGTAGTGATAGTGTTTCTCCCAACAAGAAGTGAATGTTGCACTTAGACCTAATGTTAGGAAAAAGGGAAAACAAATGACTAATTTTTTTGCACCACCAATAACTCCTGAAGCTCAGCCCTCAATTCGTGGTGTCAGGAAATCAGGAGATGTGGATCACAATGTAAATATGGCAATGGCTAGATGGTGGTATGATACAGGTGCAACATTCAATACTTCTCAATCTTACTATTATCAGCCTATGATGGGTGTTATAGCCTCTTACGATCTGGGATACAAGGCTCCTTTTACTGATAACTATAAAGGTAAACTTTTGAGTTACTTAGTTTCTAAAATTAAAAGTTATTTAGAAGAAAGAAGAATGGATTGGGCCACTCATGGGTGTTCAATCATATATGATGGTTAGACAAATAAGAGATATAAGCCTATTACTAATTATTTTAGTTTATTATGTAAATGGTTCAATGTTTTTGAAGTTTATTAATGCATCTAGCCTTGTTAGGAATATTGATACTTGATTTAAGATATTTGACGAAATTGTGAATAAGTAGGGCCATAAAATATTATTCAGTCCATTACTGATAATGATTACTCTTATAAAGCGGCGAGAAGAAGGTTACAAAATAAGTATAATTGTTTTTTTTAGACTCTTTATGCTACACATTGCATTGACTTAATGCTGAAAAATATAAGAGATGTTAGGTATTTTCCTATTATTGGTGAGACTATGCAGAATGCCAAAACGGTGACCAAGCTCATTTATAATCGTGCATGGTTGTTGAATTTAACGAGAAAAGATTTTACCAATGGTAGGAATTTGTGTCGTCCTACTATGACAAGATTTGCAACAAATTTTTTGTGACTTCAATGTTTTGCATAGTGAAGAAAGAGTGGAGACAGAAGTTTACAAGTACTAAGTGAGTTGCATCTCAATATGCTAGATCTAATACTAGATTGGAGGTTTTTAGAGTTATATTTGAAGATACTAAATTTTAGTGGCAATGTTAGTTTATTATATAAGCCTGTGAGTTTTTGGTGAGGGTGTGTTTCAATTGGCTGATAGTGATAAAAAGGCCACAATGAGTTTTTTTATGCCATGGAGAGGGCGAAGAAAGCTTTACTCTTATAATCATTAATGACAAATGAGAAAGGCAACTTTACTCTCCATTGTTTACAACTTGGGTGTTTTTAAATCCTAGTGTCCATTTCAAATCAGGTTTTACAAAGAAAGATGAAGTTAATAAGAGAATGCTATTAACTATTACAACAGTTTTTATCCATGAGATGATGCAAGATATCCTAAACTCACCAATGTAGCTTTATAAGTTGTCTTTTGGAGATTTTAGGATGTTAATTGCTATTCGATAAAGAGCAAAACTTTCTACAGGTATTAACTTTTTCCCTTTTCTTACTTGTTGAAAATTAATTATCACTTTATTTTGTTTATAATTTTACTTTTTTTGTCTTACGATTTACGATTTCTTAGTAGGATCAATTAGAAACTAGTGTTCCAAAATTGCAAAGGTATGCAATTCAAATTTTAAGTCAATGTGTGTGTGCAACAGGCTGTAAAAGGAACTGAAGTACATTTGAATTCATCCATTCCAAGTAAAGGAATAGATTGGAATATAAGAGATTGAATGACTTCATCTTCGTTCGTTACAATTTAAAGATTCGGGAAAGGTATGTTATTATCTTATTAATTTAGATATAATTTCTTATAATTTTTAATGATTAAATTTTATTATTTACTAGGACTCTTAATAGAACAAGTAATTCTGCAGATCCAATTTGTATTGATAATATCAATCTTTTGATGGATTGAGTTTATGAGGAACCGGGTTTGGTAAATGTGAGTGACTTGAAAGATAATCTTTGATGGGAAAACATTCACATGTCATTTGATGCATTGAATTTAAATGATGATGATGATGAAGCTGAAGACGATCTAGAAGGGGGTTGAATAGATCGTTGAAACTTTTTTCGCAAAGTTCTACAAAAACAAAGAGTTAATATACACAAACAATTAATCAAATTAAATGAAGAGAGTAGGGAAGAAAGGCAAACATTGTTTTTATAGAGATTCGGTGCTAAGACCTACGTCCTCTACCTAAACTCCCACTTAGGATTTTGGCAAAACATTTTACTACACACTTTTTAGTTCAGTGTGAACTTTACAACACCACTTGATTTCCGGCTCAAGCTACACCTTACAATCGATTTGTTTTTCGGCACAAATCCTACCACACCAGTAATTTTCTACTAATCACTCAACGCACAATAACAATGATAGAAAAGTGAAAATGATAATGCTCAATACAGCTGAATAGAATTAAGAACAAGCTAAGAGCAATTGAGAGCAATAAAATGATAATTATGAACGATGATCAGTATGCTTTGCTATTGTCTACACTAATCGATCCCTTGATGTTC
>JANVCQ010000003.1:12667127-12681852 GCA_025531925.1 Erythroxylum plowmanianum | reverse complement strand
GCTCTCCCACCCCTCAAGACCAAAGAGGACAATACCTGTGGAGTGCTGGGCGGTAGGGGCCCGGGGCCCTACATTTTTCCTTACACTTAATATCCCTCAGTTTTTTCTAACTTGAGATTTCTATGTGTCTTCACTAGGAATACCTTTGATGCTTTATGTAATTATTTTTGCAAACCTATAAACCTAATTTTAGCTCAATAGACTTATTATAAATTCAGTTTACATCAATCACAAACATGAATAACTCATTAAATGAACTCTTTTGTGTGGTACTAGTATAAAGTAAGTTGCATCAATAACTTGTAAAATCAAATGTATAACTATGCCAACTTAGTCTCAAGTCAAAACCATGATCTCAAAATAAGACATATAATCCTTAAAAGAGACAAACAATCAAATACAGAGGCTAATCATCAAAATATGGCCACTTCATAAATAGTTATGAACATAAAAATCAATTATGGAACAAAACATCTGCTTTGATAAAGAAGCCATAACTCATGTCTAGATAAAATATCACATATGATCATACATAATAAAGATAACTGTAAGCATACATTTCAAACATCATAATACAACAAACAAGTGCACTGTTTCCAACTACATTAATTGATAATATCGTAAAAATGTAATATAAAATTCACAAGCTCCCATTAGATCAAAATATCATAAGACATCATAATGCACATATTTCTTACTTGTCTACAAAAATCTCCAGTCCTAAGCTCTTTAATTAGTAGGTCAACTAAAATTTCTTTGGTGATAATATATACTTATAAAATACATCATCATTATCAACTCATCCATGAAAGTTAAAGTACTTAATCTCAACATACTTAGCTTTAATATTGTTTTTTTTGGTATTATTACAGATTAATACAATATATAGTTTGTCATAATGAACCTTAATAGTTCTAAAAACTAAGTCAATAATTCTAACCTTCTAGTAAAGTTCTTCAACTACTTGATATATGTTCCTATCTCGAATCAAACTATAATTTTGGTTCTATAATTAAAGTCACTATAATAAACTATTTAGAAATCTTCCAAGATACAACTCCTCTGGTTAATATAAAAAGATAACTTGTAGTAGACTTTTTTTTGTTTAAATAACCATTAAGATCAGTGTCAATATATCCAATAATATTCAAATCATCTACATGCCTATAAGCCAATATATAGTATATGTTTTTACGTATGTTTCCCAACTCTTTCTTCTTTGTTACCTAATGCCTTTGACTAAAATTTTTTAAATATCTAACATAACATTAACCGTAAAGATAGTATCATGTATAGTACATACATATGAATCAAATTCTCATATGTGCTATTATAGTGAAAGATCACTTCCTCCACCTTATTTTAAGGATGCTACTCCTTGCGAAACATATCACCTTTGACTATAGGTGTTATAACTGGCTTATAGTCCTGCATGTTATTGATATAAGCTTTTTAAACTAAACTAAACCCTTCTTATACCTATCCCTATGAATCTCCACTCTAAGAACAAATTGTGTTTTTTTTCAAAATATGTCATGTTAAAGTTTTTCAAAATCAACTTCCTCATATTTTGGAACATGCTCAAGTTATTGTTGATAAGCAATCTGTAACCTATATACAATATTAGAATTTCAAACTTACTCTTATTGAATTTTAGAGTATATATTAGAGTTAAGTATATTCTTCTCAAAATATAAAGATATAACCATGTTATGAAATTTTAAATACTATTATTGTAATGTTTGATTCAATTTATAAAGTGACTTCTTCAATATGGAAAACTAGTGTTTATTCACCTTTACCCTAAAACCCTTGAGTTGTTATATATACTCCTCCTCTATTATATCACCACTCATGAAAGCTAACATTTTGTTGGTTGAAACTCAAGATTAAAATGAGGTGTTAAAGCTATAATTATTAGAAACAAGTCTTTAACTGAGAGTGGTAAGAAAGTATTAGTTTAGTCTACTCTCTCTTTCTAAATGTTCCCCTTAGCCACTAATCTTGCTTTAAACCTTTTAATGTTACTTTTAACATGTCTATTAATCTTAAATGCCTATTTATAAAATATTTAAATATTTCTAGAATGCTAAGTGACTCTCAAAAATATTATTTGTCATAAACTACATCTCCTTATTTATAATCGTCGTCCCTCTACCAAAATGATTACTCCTCGTTTCTTCATTATAAGTAAAAAGATCTACAAATTTCGTCTGAAACACAATTGGTATCATCCATATAATTAACAAAATCATCAAAAGGTGTATACCTCCTATGTATCTATGAATGTGTCAATGATGATTTAAGATTAGGTTGAGTGTCCTCCCAAACTGATGAATAACATATACATTATCTCCAAATTTAGGAGTTAAAATTGCATTTAAGTCATTCACATATACCTCTAGCAATATGTTAACAACTCTATTATGTAGTATAAGAAATGTACTACTATTGGCTCATACTCCTCAACTACTTCATATATCAATAAAACATCTCTTACATCATATACCATACAAGTTAACTCCTTTATAACCAAGACAATAAAACTTGTAACCTATTGAAGCTTCCTAATAGCCTATTAAAAAAGACCCAAGATTTATCCTAAGATTTAGCTTATTTTTTAGTAAGATAATTTTTTTAATCTTTATTAGACAATTCAAAACATAAACGATCCAAATTAGGCTTCTTCTCTATCTATAATTTAAAAGAGTTTAATAACTTACAGGAATACAGTTCAAAATAAAAAATGATTATCTTTAATGCCTCACCCCATTTATACTTAAGAAGTTTTTATCTCAACACTATACTCCTCATTATGTCCTTTAGTTTAAGATTACACATCATTACTACTCCATTCTACTCAGGTGTACCTGAAATAATATATTGTATAACTATGCTATAGGTCTTTAGAAGCTTAGCAAAAGGTCCTTTATCTTGATAAAAACTACATGTATAACATAATACTTTCCATTATAGTCTAACTCAATAACTTTAATGGGTCTATTGAGTTGCTTCTCAACCTTTTCTTTAAATATTTTAAACTTCTCTACGAATTTATACTTCTTAGTACTGACATACAGGTAACAATATCGAGAATAATCATTAATAAAAGTTACAAATAATTTCTTACATCATTTGTTGGGTTTCAAAGGTCCACTAATATCTATGTGAATAATCTCGAAAACCTCACTACTTTTAGTGGCACATTTCTTATTACTTTTAGTGAATTTGAATCTAATATATTCTATACATGCAATACCAACATCATTATAAATCAAATTAGGGTGGATCTCATCCTTAATCAATATCTCAATCCTTTCTTTTAAAATATGACCAAGTCTTTTATATCATAAAGTGAATGAATTTTCTTTGGTTAAATTCATTTTATTTGCTTATTCTTAATATTCATATCCACTTCATCAAAATCCTTCATATATAAACAATAAAGAATATCATACAACAAGCATTCTCCTACAATAATTGAATTGAGGGATAATGAAACTTTTTGTTATAGAAAATTAAAGTGTATTAACATCATCAAGTCTAACAAATAAAATTAAACTACATCGCATAAATAAATACACCATTTTATTCATCATTTCATTATCATTTAATACAACTTAACATGTCTTATATAATTTACTTCTACTTTTGTTCAGTTGTAAACTTGTTCACCTCCTTATTTTCTATAATGTACCTAGAAATATGAATAGAAGAACCATTAACTACTTTAATCGTGTATGTTAAAGATGATTCAAAGTGAACTAAAACCTCAAGTTTGTCTGGTTTGCTTTCCTTATTATTCAAAGAAGCCTTATACTTATAGCAATCTTTCTTCAATTTCCATATTTTATTATAATGTTAACACTTAACATTCTTCTTCTTAACCCCATTAGATGGCCCGTTAACTTTGTCTCCATCCTTCTTAAAACCCTTATTCTTCTTATTTGGATTCTTATAATTTCCTTTAGTTTTCAAGGATTCTGATACCAAATTCACAACATCAACGTTCTTACAGTATATCTTTTCCTCTTGTTGAATATAAATTAGGATTAACTCAGTCAATATCTGTTGGGATTAACTCAATCACTACTTATACGTCTTTCTTGCCACTATAAATTGCCTTCAAGGAATTAAAGTCAAAAGGTAAAGAAAAAACACATAATATATAAAAAAGGAACTAAAAATTGGGACATATAGTCCATTTATCTTATTGGTTATATTTGAAATTCTCATAATGTAAATTATAACCCAAAAATTTTCATCGTACCATAGTGAAGTCAACAAATTCATAAGTTGATTAGATTAAATTCTCACATTCTAGGAATCTTTCCTTCAAAATCTCCATGAACCTCTAGGCTTTGTTTTTAGCTTATAACCTACCCTTAAAGTATAGTGAAAGGACTTCTTCATGATTATAATGCTTACCCTATTTGATCTCATCCTCTTGGAATAGTGCCTTGTTTGCTCCATCATGTTCGAAAATTGATTCAGATAGGCCATCACTTGGTTGAACTCTTGCGTCATAAGCACAGGGGAGTCATATCCAAATCTATTAAACTAAAAGCTAATTATACATCACTTTTCCAAACCTCAAAGTTATTCCTAACGAGGATATCAATTGATCATATTTGATTATTCACTACTACTTGATTCACTAAATTAATAAACAAAACACTTTTATTAATAGACCAAATGAAACTCAAAATCCATATCAAAAGTTTCCTTTTGGAGAAAATAATGGATAACGAAATAAAAAGCAAGGAACCCTTTTAAACTTTTTTATTTCAATGTTCAAAATTTTTAAGTTTTTAAAAATTCAACAACTCAATTCAAAATTTTGTCTACGTTAACATTTTACATATGCCACTGATGGAACTACATAAAGACTAATATTTAAAAGGGTTAGATGGCTCTCTATCTTTGTTAATATGCTTTGTAAGCTTCCTTTGACAAACAAATTGGTAATTATATATTTTAAAAGCATTCAATTGTTTGATGTTTAAAAACCATGTGGGGAAGAGGATGTCACATAGCCCCTCTAAATATCAATCTTTACATTACTTTCTTAGTTACATCTATAAAATGTTAATAGAGATATATTTTAGAATCAAATTGACTGATTTTTATAAGATTGGATACTTTTTCAAAAAATTTAAAAGGTGTTGAAATTAAACAAATTTAAAAAAGTTAAAAAATTGTAAACTATTATTTTGCAAAATAAATAATGCAAACAATAGTTTCAATATATCAAGAAAGAAATATTTTTACAAACCATTGTCCATTCTGAGTAGATAATAATTTATAAATCAAAATATGTCATTTACTAGTCATTATACTATCTTCCTAAACTCATAAATAATTACCCCTTAGCTAATATTAATACTAAATTAAGATAAAAATAATTTAGAAGGTGATTAAAATTAAGCATGCCAAAATTGCAGAAAAGCATGCAAAATCAAAACAACCCTTGACATTTGTCCTAAATTGCTTGGGGTTCGGTCAAATGGATAATATGTTCAATTAACTAGTAGGACGACTTCCAAAAATTTCAAAAACACACAAAATAAACTTTGTAACCATAATAAGTCACTGAAACATCTAAAACACAAGGCTTAAGCACAACTAAGTTACAAAATCGATTAATAACCCACTTTGGTATATTTATTAACTAATTTTATAACTTATTCATAAGAAATAACATAATTTAACAAAAAATCACGAAATCAATTAGAAACTCACTTTGACACATTCATTAATCAACTACATGACTTAATCACAAAGAAAACTAAATAATTTTAAGTTTTCATGAAATTCAAAATTGCAGATTTTTCCAAAAACCTAAAAATATTCAAGCTATGTTTTTCTAATTTCAAATTTAAATATATTAAAATAATTAAAGGATATAAAAACATATTAAAACAAGCTATGATACTATACATAGAAATTATATAGTGATATAGATGGATATTTGACTTTATTTTACCATCTATATTTAATGTATAGTGCTTGATATTTTATATTGTTATCGTATATTTGGTACTTAATTTATTTCAAGAGTGTTTCTAGGTTATAATTGCTTACGTAGACTTAAAGAAAAAGAAACCGGATGAAAACACGGGTAAAACAAGAAAAACAATAATATAGATGAAATGCACAATCATGCAAATTACTTAATTTATTTCAAGTGTCTTTCTAGGTTATAATTTCTCGCATGGAATTAAAGGAGAAGAAATCAGACGAAAACATGGTTGAAGCAAGAAAAACAACAATCTAGAAGAAATGCACAGGTGTGTAATGTACTTTCATGATATTTGGCAGATTCTCATTATGCACGCTCCTGTACGCAGCCCAAAACCTAGATTTTCATATAAAAGTGAGGTTTTAGAGGTAAACGAGAGGAAGAGGTGGCAAGCATCATTCTGGAAGTTTCAAAGATGATTATGGAGGCGATTGTGAGCTAAAAGAGAGGGAGACACGAAGATGACAAATCCACCAGAATACAAGATTAGACATCTACATCGTCAGAATACTCAATAAAGAACAATTAGGGAGATTTAGAATTATGCTTCCATTGTTTTCAATTCAAGTTTCTGTATAAGTGTATCTGATTTCGTATTCGGCAATGTGTAACTAATTGTTTCATTAGTATGTAGGTTAGATAAACCCTATTGTGCTCCCTAAATGTTCTTTAGTGCTACAAATAGATTAATGGAATGCTTTACCGAGAGAGTAGCTAGTCACCATGAATTCCTTTACTTGCATATGATAAGTATAATTTGAGCTTCCATCTATCTTAAAGTGGAGAAGAGACAACAATTGATTTCATAAAGGAAGATACATTTCAATAAGGCAAGGAGGTAACTGCTACTTTGAGAGATATAATGATTGAGTATATTTAAGATTTAAACATGAGGCATCAGGAAACATAGGCTCGTATACAGAATATGGTGAACCAAATCGACCAGCTGATGGATATATTATCTGAAAAAATGCAAGGGAGTTTGTCTAGTTCTGCTAAAATTTATACCATCGAATGAGAGACAATCACCTTTAACAGTGAAGAAGAGCTTCCTAAAGAAGAAGACGAAGAAACTTCCATCCAATAAGAGGAAGTAAAAAAGCAGTAGAAGGTAATTGAAGATGATGAGCCATAAGCCTCTGTCCAGGAAGAAGAAGAAGAAGAAGAGTGGACAAAGATAATTGAGGAAGAACTGGTGGAGGAACAAAGGAAACTACTGATAAGGTGTTGGTAGTGACCTTAAGTACAGAGGGTTCTCACTTCCTTAAAGAAAAACTGCTCGAGCTAGCTGATGATATAGGGAGTTTTGATATTCCCTACATTTTTAACAGTTTGTCATTAAAATGGCCATTAATGGAGTCTATTGGTTTTATTAATCTAATCAATTATGTCCCTGTTATTATCCTATAATATATGGCTTGCTTACAAGCTTTGAAACTTCTTTGTGGACAAAAGGGTGGAAGCAAGTCATTGATTATTGACCCTAGATGATGGAAATGTGCTAGTTACATTGATCTACCAATGTTAAAGAAGCGCTGCATGGGAGGCAACCCAGAGTTAGTTTTAATTTTAGTTTAATTTTGATAGTATCTTGTTTTTGCTTTCATGTTAGTATAGGGTTTTATTTTCTATTATGCTATTTCATTTGTTTCTTTTTATCCTTTTCTTTCATATTTTGCAAGGATGTTAGTCCGGGGCAATATCTGTAAGCGGGTGATATGGGGTATTACAGTGGTGTCAGAGCCAGCACCCGAGTCGGTAGGACCGACTGGAGAGTTGGACTTTCCTTACAGACACGCTTTCCATTGCCTAACGCACAAGATCTCATCAGAACTCTGAGGTTAAACGTGCTCGGGTGAGAGTAGTTTAGGATGGGTGACCTCCTGGGAAGGTCATAGGAAAAGCAAAACCGTGAGGGCTTGGTTGGGCCAAGGCCCAAAACGGATAATATCTGTAAGCGAGTGATCTGGGCTACTACAGATGGTATCAGACCCGATACCCGAACCGTTGTGCCAACTAGGTTGGACCTCAAAGAGGGCTGGGCCCTAAGGAGAGTGGAGAGTGTGAGATTTCACATCGGTTGGAGAGGGGAACGAAGTACGCCTTGTAAGGGTATGGATATCTCTCCCTTGCAGACGCGTCTTTTATAGCCTAACGCACGGGATCCCATCAGAACTCCGAGGTTAAACATGCTCGACTGAGAGTAGTTCTAGGATGGGTGACCTCTTGAGAAGGCCATGAGAAAAGCAAACTGTGAGGGCTTGGCTGGGCCAAGGCCCAAAGCGGACAATATCTGTAAGTGGGTGATCTGGGCTACTACAGATGATATTAGAGTCAAGACCTGAGTCGGTAGGACCGATTGGAGAGTTGGACTCTCCCTTACAGACACGTTTTTCATGGCCTAAAGTACCAGATCCCATCAGAACTCCGAGGTTAAATGTGCTTGAGCGAGCGTAGTTTCAAGATGGGTGACCTCTTGGGAAGGCTTTGGGAAAAACAAAACCGTGAGGGCTTGGCTGGGCCAAGACCCAAAGCGGACAATATCTGTAAGCGGGTAATCTGGGATATTACAGATGATGTATAGTATAAATGGACAGGTTGAGATTAATGATGGAATGATGATGTTAAATTTATAATTTTGATTATGATTTGCTTAAGGGCAAGAAAAAACTTAAGTGTAAGGATATTTGATAGATGGATATTTTACTATATTTGACCACCCATATTTAATGTATTTTGCTTGATATTTTATATTTTATCGTATATTTGGTACTTAATTTGTTTCAACTATGTTTCTAAGTTGTAATTGCTTGCATGGACTTAAAGGAGAAGAAACCAGATGAAAATGCAGCTGAAATAGGAAAAAACAACAATCTGGAAGAAATGCACGATCATACACTTTTGCACACCTGTGTACTTTTGCAATATCCAGCAAATTCTCATTTAAATGTTCCTGTGCATGACTGTGCATAACCTAAAAACTTAGATTTTCATATAAAAGTGATGTTTCGGAGGCAAACGTAAGGAGGAGGCAGTAGGCATCGTTCTGGAAATTGTAGAGACAATTTTGGAGGCTATTTTGAGCTAGAGGAGCGGGTGACGCAAAGATTTTATTGACGGATCCACTAAAATGCAAGATCAGACATCTACATCATCAAAATACTTAATACAGAACAATCAGGGAGATTTAGATTATTGATAATTTTCTAGTGCTTTTTGAATTCTCTGTTTAATTTCATTTCGTATTTTATTTTGCTTGCCTTAGTTATAGTTTCTTTTCATTAAAACCCCAAAATCAATCTTTAGGCATGATAATAGGGGAAGGCTAAGTGCTAGTATTCATTATCTTCGTGGGATCGGCCCGTATTTGTTGGTACTAGCTACAGCTACAATACATTATGCACTTACAGTATTACGAATTTGACTATCACGAATAGGTCAATCATAGAGCAAAAGCAATTATATGATCATTCAATCCTATGTGTCTTAGTAGCATATGAATAATAACATGATATTAAGAATATACATGAAGACATGATTTATTGTTATTCAAGGGGCGTTTGATTCACATAGAATAATGGTAATAGGAATGAGAATGAATATAGTGAGGAATGATAATAGATATGATCATATAATTAGGATGGTTGATTAAGACGAATGAATGATTACCATTACTATTGATAGTGGTCGGTTTGTTAAAAATGTTAAGAAATAATAATTTGTTAATTTTTTTATTTTACATCAAATTTTAAATATATTCTAATTGATTATATTTAATTTATGCACCCCATTTATAATGACAAAATGTTTAAAATCAAGTATATTGCGGTATTTTCCAATAACTCTTGAAGAAAAAAATGCTCAAGTATTTTCTTGCATCAACATATCATCAGTCACATAATGGCCTCAAAATACAATTTATTCATCCAAATTATTGTATAATTTATCGACATAACTATAATGTCCACCATTCCATTGCTATAATAAAATCAAGTAATATAGTTTAATACAATTTACATTCTCCCTGATGATGTAAATAATGTAAAATATCACAACTATATACAATACCTTAACCAAAAGCCTTTAATTGATGCAAAATGACCAGGTTAACACTGCAAGCTTTATTTGCAACATAACTACAAAATTCCCAACTAATACAAATAACTTGGTTAGGCAACATCAATTGAATTATAAGTTCATAATACTTACAAAAGCATTAATATGCTCTGTCGCATGATTTATGAAAGAGAAGGTGGATAAAGGAATCCAAGCACAAAAGACCTTTTTAAATGACTTGGCAAAGTAAACAAATCCTAAACTTTAGCAGGATCATTATAGAATAACACAGTAGCCTTACTAACATCCATTTAAGATATGTCAATATTAAGAAGTTCATTAATGAGCTCTTGCATCTTCTCATTAGTTAGGGAATCAATTTTAGATTCCACAATCAAGGCATTTGTAACAGCAGTATATTGCAATACCATTTGTTTGCAAATAGAGTTAAACTTAATAGTGAAGTTGTCAGACCTTGAGTCAATAGTTTTCTGAAGTGTTGTTGGGGTTTTTTTCTTGTAAAAACTTTCCTTTCTTAGTGAGAGGTTTCTTCACTTTTTTGTTGCATGGTTATTTCAAGGAATAGTTAGAGATTCTTGTGTATCAGAGACCACAACAGGTTCATCTTCACTGTTCGATAAAGACTACACCGTCATATTCTTTTGGCAGTTAGCCTTAGCACTTGCTTCAGCTATATCCTTAACTTTAAGTCAAGTAGAACCATGTCCAGTTTGCAAAAATATGGAAATTTAAAGTTGCACGATCCAATTGCATTCTTATGATTTTATAAAAAGAATTACCTGAAGCATAAGATGAAAAAAACTTCTTAACAATAAAATGTTATAATTATGAGAAAAGAAATTACTAAAATAAGAGCTTAATCAACTTTTGAGTTTGATATCCTTACCAAGCACCATTCATCAACCCATTGTTTCTTACAATTTATCTTATGTTTAACTTCATCTCACTAGTAGTTACTTTGCATACACATTTCAGAAATTGGATTGTACTTATTTCTTAACCATTTAATCTTAGATTCAATGTGGGGATCAACTTTCTTATCAAAATTGGGAATCTTGCTCAACAACATCTTGTGCACTTCAACCATGTAGTTGTTCTTAAATCCCCCATCTACTTTTCATAAAGGATCATAAGCTAGTTCCTACAAAACTTCGACCAAAGCTTTAACCTCATCATCCTTCCAATATTGCTTATTATTTCCCCTCCCACGGGTAACCATAGCCATTCCTAATAAAAGTACGATAATGTAAGAGTTATCAAGGAAATAACATATAACAAAAATAGCTTTTCTTGGAAAAATCTAAATACAACAATGTAATATAAGAACTCACTTACACATAGTCAACCAAACAGAGATGTTCAGATTGGTGCATTTTAAAAGTAATCCATTAACTCTCAGTTATATATTGCTAATACTAAACAAACAGAGATGTTCACCATTTAGGTAAATTAATCAAAATCAAAACATTTCAACAATTTAATAAGCATATGAAACAAACATATCTTAATTACTAATCAACATGATTGTCATTAGATCTAATTGTCCATATATTATACATATTGGTTGCCATATTATTTCTGAATGCCAACCACTCATCAGTTGGACTAATTTGTCTAATATATTCCATTTCATCATCTTCACAACTCTTATCTTCCTCACTCTCTTCTTCATCTTTAGTGATTGACTCTTATGGATCAAAGCTCGTGAACTTGCAAATCAAGTTGTACAGAAGGGAATAAGTCATTATGATGTGAACTTAGGTTTGAATTGAGAAAAATGAAGGGATGCAAGGATCTTCCATCTTCCTTTCAATAATCCATAACATCTCTCAATAACATTCCTTGCTTGAAATGTTTCATATTGAAGTATTCCTCTACCGTCTCTGGTCGATGACCATCAAATTCTTTGAAGTGATAGCATTGCCTCGATACAAAGTAAGAAATCCATTTGCATTGCAATATCTATAGTCAACCAAGTAATAACAACTTCGTAATTGAACAATAAGTTATGATTGAGCGACATAACCCAAAGAGAAATCAAATTGGATATTGTAATAGAAATTTACCTCAAAGGACTCGTAGACCATGAGGTCTTGAGATCACATCTCGAAGCACATGACCATCGTGTGCAGAGTCCTCCCATCTAAGGAATACATATATGAATTGCATGTTTGGGCAACAATAACCTAAAACATTTATTGAAGTACATACTTTTCTTGTGTGATTTCAGGGCTTATCTTCACTAGGAGGTGTAACTTTGATTAGTCTCATCTAAAGCTGCTAGGCAACCCTACAAATTAAAAAAAAAAGGTGATTTAGCATATAAAAGCTTTCATATTAATGCTATAGCTTAATGATAATGTTCAATTACTTGAAAACATTTCCATCTCTCATCTTGACAATCCTGAGTAATAGGCTTTAACTTTTTAAACAAAATATGATGCAATCTTATAATTGCATGAAGATCTTGATGGAATTACAGACTCACGATTTCTTTACTACAGAGAAAAATTAGGTTAATTGTCTTACTCTTTTTATAGTGAGCCAAGGTGTATATGAAGATTGCTATAACCTCTTCTATGGATGTTTTCCTAGTGGATTTTAGACCCCTGACATCTTTTACTATATCACACAATATCCTAAAGGTTGCTCTATCCATACGAAGTTCACTAATGCAGGCATAATCAAAATCTACGGTCAATCTAAGCATCTATCTCATTCTATCAATCCTTTTTTTCTTCCTTTGTTTCAATTTCACAGACCTTACCTTAAAGATATAAGGAAACGATAACATAATCGATAGCAAATGAGAAAACCATCATATTATTTGTTGTTTGTTGAAGTATCAAAAGTCACTTTAGTTTGTGTTGTCGTTTGTTAATAGGGGGCGGACCATTTTGATCTATATTAAAAAATCCAGAAAGTAATTATCCAACATATAGATAGTGCATATTGAAAAGCTAGGTAAAAACAGTGGAAAAGAGATAAAACAATAAGCAAAGGTAATAGAGAAAGATGATCAAGAAGTTAAAGAAACTCTTTTTGATGTTATTGCCTTAACTATTTACATTATCAACTATTCATAGCTATGTCATAGGATTATAATAATAAATGTCCCTTCAAGGTCATTAATTTCATCTTCCAAGAAAAGTGAGATATGTCAATGGTGTACTCTTGAAAGGGAAAAGAAGAAGATTAGTTCCTATACATATTTTAAAGTTAATAGCTAATGTACTTCTAGTTCCCGACCTTGATAAAAATATATCGAATTTTGATCAATTGATTAATAAAGGATATGAATGAACTTTGCTAGTGGTGAATGAGTGATAATTAATATTAAAGGAGCTCAAATTGATGAGAATTTTCATAAAGAGCAAACTTTTTTTGTTGATTAGAATGATAAGAAAAGTCTTTTGAAGAAAATACTTTTATATATATTGCTAAGTTGCCTGTATTAATTAATAAATTACTAAATGACATAACATAATGGGATATATTTGTTTTGATGCATTTAAAAATATGAATGACAATGATGTTGTGCAATATCTTTCCAAAGTGATTAAAACTTTAAGAAATTTGTCAATCATATCAGCTTAGTAAATAACCAATATTTTCTTTCAGAAACTTCTTGGAAAGCAAAGTAAAGGTTGGAACTACTTCACTCTGACGTGTGTTAATCTATGAGTGAGGTTTAACTAAATGAGAGTAGATTCTTCGTGTTATTTATGTATGACTATAATAGATATAGTTGGATTGCATTATTGAAATAAAGGTTAAAGTGCTTATTAAATTCAAAAAAGTGAAAGTAAGACTACAAAAAGAAATAAGCCTATCATTTAAGTAATTAAGGTCTGATAATATTTCATAATATGTCTCTAAGGAGTTTAAAGCTTATTAATCTAGAGAAGAAATTACTCAAAAATTGATAACCTTCTATACAAAGACATTTATATTGTGCATAAAATAGGAGCTCCAAAATCTAAGAAATGCAAGTGTAAATAAAGAACTTACAGGAACTCATTTTGGGTATTTCTTGATGATCTTGTTAGATTCTTGGAGTCGTTCACCTACATCATAAACACAGACAATATGTAAACAATATATATGATTTCTAACATCAGGTGTCTTATTGCCAAAGAAAATAGCAAAAAGCAATAAAAGCAACAAACTTAGAGATGTAAGACCAAGCAAACTTGAAAGACTATCATTGTAATAGAATATACATTATATGTTGGGACCCGATCTGAAAACCGGATCCCAACTGACAAAAACGGAAAAACATCAGAAAAATCGAAAGTGAAGTAAACGGAACTAACGAAAACTCGAATCGGATCATATAGCGAAACAAAGCGAATGTAAATCGAAAGTGAATGCGAAATCGAAACGAATTGAAGGCGGACAAATCAAAGCAAACGCATCGAAGCAAATCGAATCGCTTAAACGAAGCGAACACAAATCCAACATCCGAAAACAATACTTGTTTCAGCGTTGGGAATCCTTAAGACATTCCAAAACCGGTATAACTTTTTTTTTTTTTTACTCATAAATCAAACTCATGCAAGGCAATCTAATTTCCTTTTTCTTGGAAATTATCCTCAATCCAATTCTCAAATCATACAAACTTTT
>JANVCQ010000003.1:12651173-12667027 GCA_025531925.1 Erythroxylum plowmanianum | reverse complement strand
ATATGTGTAATGTATAATGCATGCTCAATGACAATCCCGAGTATATTTTCTAAATTCACATCTTATGCTCATTCTCAATTCATGATTCATATTTGTCTAATTGAACTTAGACTTACACTTCATTTGCACATGATCATTCTAAATTCTTCATTCAATCTTTACCCTTTTTATGTGACTAGCTTGTTCATAAGCTTACACC
This sequence comes from Erythroxylum plowmanianum, assembly GCA_025531925.1. Classification (NCBI taxonomy): domain Eukaryota; kingdom Viridiplantae; phylum Streptophyta; class Magnoliopsida; order Malpighiales; family Erythroxylaceae; genus Erythroxylum; species Erythroxylum plowmanianum. The sequence continues at coordinate 12,666,828 of JANVCQ010000003.1, read as the reverse complement.
TCAAGAACACGTGGTGACTCTATATCATAACTCAATTTCTCATCATCTCTTTTCTAACCTCATATGATCTCATAATATCCAATTCTCATTCATAATTAATCACTAATACATATTATTCAACTTCCTTGAACATAACTATAATCATATAATCGTCTTCATTCCCATTATACTTATGCATTTGATACTTTGATTTCATCCATTCGTTCACTAAGTTTGAACCTCCATTTTGCTTCAAACATATCATACATTAGTCAATAAACGAAGGATCATTATAGGTTCACTTTAAGACCCATTTAAGCCTCAATTAGGGTCACTTTACTTGTGAGTGTCCATTAGGCGTACATCCATGTACGTTAAACTAACTTTTATGGGTCACTTACAGAAACTTGAAAATTTGACCCTATAAACATCAAAGTCTCTTCTTGAGGTACTAATAGAAGTTGTAGCTCTTGAAGTCCTATTTAAAACCATACCTAAATGATCTCAATCTAAGTTCTACAAAAAAATTTATGCCTCTTATACCAAAGTATGTCCAATTGCATCAAAATTTCCAAATTTCTACCTCTTTACTTATTACATTCAACATCACATGCTTGATCTATCACCTCTAGTTCAGTTATTCATCATTTATCTATTATTCTAACTTCATTTCAACTCAATATCATCCACAACCACACTATAGCCCATGATTGATCATAAGCACCAATAACAAAACACACACACACATATATATACATTCATCTTCAACTTTCTACACATATTCAATTTCCTTTCCACTTTCATTTTACTTCTAACTATCACCTTGATCCTTCACATTTCAAGACACCACATTAATCCCTTTATTTAGCTTTAGACTCATTTTACATCATCAAAAAAATATCCAAAGAGATTCACATTAATTCATCAAGAAAACATAACAAAAACCAATGTGTATCTAGTTTTTTCTGCACTTTTTCCTACACCTAGTTCTGAACTTCAAATCAAAATTGGAAACTCTAAATGACAGAATTTGAATTCGATGTCTCATGGAAAATGCATCCATATGTCTCTAATTTAATCCAACTTAAAAACCATCTCATTTGGATAACTAAAAAACAAGTTATGGCTAAAATAAATAAGCATATTCAGTGGAAAGAAAACCACAGCTAATATTTCTCTAGCACACTTTAAACACCATTCACTCACTCAATCCAACATTATGTCATTCCATAATCTATTATCCATCAAAACACAAGCAAGACATGAATCTATCCCCATTTCTCATACACGTTTTTAGCATATACCCCTCCTCATATCATGAACATCTAACTGTTAACTATCATCAAGCATGCTCCATTCATCAAAGCCATGAAGAGGAATAGGTTACTTACTTGATTTTAGCTTCAAGATCTTCAAGCTCTTTAAGATCTCTCTTAACCCTAGCTTTCTTCTATCACATGTGCATCATGATTTAAGGGTGTTAGGGTTAGGTCTTTAGTAAGAAATGAAGAAAATAGAATGGCTAGTGATGGAAGAAAGCAAGGTTCAACTTGTGGCTTGGAGAGGAGAGTGTCATGAGTGAAATAGAGAGAAAGATGAAGAAAACAAATGAAGAAGATGAAGAAATGGAGCTAGTGTCGTGGGTGACAAGAGAAAGACCAAAATATGGTCTTTCTTTTAGTAATTTCGTGACTTAACATGTGGTGCCATATGTCACTTCCCCATGGTTTCATTTAGTCTACTTTAATAGTTGGTCCATTTTGTCTCCAATTTCTACTCCAATTATCTCCCAATTTTCGATGGCATAAGTCATTAAATCCCAAAGTCATTTATAAAAATTTCCATTGCCATTTAACCCTTATTTCTACTACTATTCATCAATTGCTCTGTCACTTGGCATTTTTCCTAGTTCAAAAATATCCTTAAATTCTAGAAAATTCCCAAATTTTTACCAAAAATTTTAATTCACTATTTATACATTCCCACTAAAGTTTTAAGATAAAAATCCATAATTCGCATCATATTCACATTAAAACAATCATTCAATTGAGTACATGAACAATTATTTTAATGTGTGCAATAATCAACTTCACATGCGTGTATGTTGACATTATGCATGAGCATGAAATACAATTTTCTTAATCTCTCTTTGATTTCACAAGTACCGAATTTTTGGATTCTAACTCTTAATATGGGAATGGGATGTTACATTTTTGCTATCAAACTTGAAAATTGATAATTGCATTGGATGAACTTGTTGAACTTCAGTTGTTGACCTCGAAGTCATCTTGATCTACTTGAGCACTTTAATTGAGCTCTAATACCAGATGTTGACAATTAGATTGCCTAGAAATAAACTTGTTTAACAAAATACACACTCACTTTACTAAAACTTTTCACTACACAGCTCATTAGAGTTGGGAACCTTATGAAGCCTTCACACACTACACAACCTTTTTTTTCACTCACTTTTCTTTTGATTTTGTATAATACATATGTAATGGCCAAATGATCATATTTACAGAGAAGTAGAGTTGGTAACAACTGACTATAATGCCAGCCTTAATGAAGCTGTCCAAAAGAGTTCAAAGACAATTTAACTTGGTATTTTGACCAAGTGAAATACAACTCGTTACAACACATAACCTAGAAGCATGTATTAAACCAAGTTCATTTTCTAACACTCGTGAATCCACCTATTTCTCATGTTCAAAAGTGAAATTGATAAGAAGTCTCATATGTTGTTTTAGGACAAATTGAATTATGAATAATAATCTTTCAAATCTGATTATTGGTGTCCATTTTCAGAGATAACTTAAACCGAATGTTACATGTGACAACTTATGGTTAAGGATGACGGAGGCCTTAATCTTATTGACACTATGACTTTCTTTATTTCCTTATTTTCTCTAAGTTTTCAATGTCACTAAAGATATAATGAATAATATAAACAAGTCAAAAAGAGTGAAATTTTTGTGAGTTTACACATAATGATGATGATTAGTTTATGTCTTTGGGAGATTGTAATCAAAACAGATTTTTTCTCTAGCGCTTATATACACAATATCTTTGGTAAGATCTAGGGTTATAAATTGCAGGTTTGCAATTCTACCATTATGTTCGAATTTATTATTATGATTTTTCATAATTGTGACTACTACCTATAATTAGTAATCTGATATCCGCCATTTAAAATTTTGGTAAGACCTAAAGGTTCCAAGCTTAGAATTTTTATCAAAGATAATCAAATTATATCTGCCAGTTGCTTTATGGATAAGGAAATAATTCCTGTCTAGTTTGAGAGGACATGCTGCGCTTAACATTCTTGGGAAATATGTGACTTGGTATCTGTCTGCAATTGTATCCTTTATTTAAAATTGTATCACTTGGTGAATTTCAACTGTATGTAATGAAACGAGTAATGTATTCCCTTTAGTATATAGTTAACTAGTCCCTAACCCTGTGCCTTGCACAGGTGTTTTTAAAATAATAACATTTAAAAAAATGAAAAGCTAAAACTTTTTAACGTGTCCCATTTGAAAATATTAATTCTTAGTATTACTCTTAATAATTATTTACAATTCATCCTAATATTGGGAGAGGATACTGAATAATTCTACTGATTGTAGATTATATACTTTCCTTACAATTGATATTTTATTCAAAAGTAAATTGTGGCATTGTAACTTACGAATTAAAATAATAATAAAAATAAACATAAAATTTCAATTATCAAGCCTATAACAATGAAGTGGAACCTTAATGCAATAAAATGTAATGTTTAACTTACATTAATTTTTAATCTTATATAACAAAATCTAATGTGGTATTTTATATAAAAAGATAATCCTATGTGGCATGATGGCTAATTCTGGAAGATTGTTGCTCACAAATGGTGGTAGCTATACTCCTATGTTGGTTTCTGGACCTAAACTTGATAGTTTCTTAAGTCCTATAGTTTATGATCTTGACAAAAAGGAGAAGAAGGATGGTGATAAGCATGAAAAATATTGGTTAACTGGTGTTGAAGAGATCAAGTGGGATACCATGTTCCAGAATTTAAAACCAACATGAAGAATATTGCATTGTCTTTTAACCTTCTTATCCACTAGTTTTTGGTTCTCAATTTCAATGGTGAGAGGTAGGATTTTCAGCTTCTTCCACCAAAGAGAGGGGTAGATTTTAATAGTTTCTTTAGTAAGAGATAGTGTGATATTCTTTCTGATGAGTTATGGGTCAGATAGAGAGAACATATACTTTGGCATCAAAGGTATAGACCAGTAATGAGTTGCTTTCTGACTGCACGTCATTATGTTAGTCAAAATAAAATAATTAGACTACTACTATAACTGTGGCAAGTCTAGGTCGATCCCATAGAGAATGTGTGTAAAGTTTATGGAATGAAATTAACTGGTGTTTAAGTTTAATAGGGGGTTAGGATTTTTGAAAGAAGAAAATAAAATGAAACTAACCAACATAATGAAAACAAATTAAAGAAAATATGCGAAAAATGATAAAAGTGGGGAATTCAGTAGGGACTCGATTCTTTGGTTCAATCTCGGGCTACACCTTAATTAAGTATATTTCATTAATTTGTTGTTCTCAAACCTCTCTTAGCAACTATTACTCATGAGTTAATAATTAACCAGAGTTTTCCCTTATGTTTTGTTTACTCAAGATATGATCATTAATTAAACCTAACCACCGAATAACCTAGGATATAATCTTTATATTTAATTAGGTAGTAGCATTACGAATTAGGAAAACTGATTAATCAAGGAAATAATCACATAGATGCATCATTTAACCTAGGTCATGTTATTCCTAATGATTACAAATCATTAGTCGCTATACATGAATTTCAATATAACAATTACAGATTATATCTAAATTCTAGCAATGAGTTTGCAATTAACGATTTAATAAATGCATTAAAATCATCTTTTCATAATACCCAATGGGTTCATACAAATAACTGAATAATAATGAATATCCAATTATCTATCTGCAATACCTAAATCGATTAACAAAGGATAACACAATCAATTTCTAATGAGAGAAAGAAACAACAAAATAATAAAAAATACTTAACCTAGTCGTCGACGTTGATGTTGCCTCCGAACTGACGTCAAGAAGTATAGCCCTTCATGGGTCTTTCTTGAAAAAATGCTTTAGCCTGCATGTTGTAGCCCCCATCGAAGACCCCTTCGGTTCTCCTTTATTGCGTAATTACGCAGCCCACTCTTTGCTGCACCTCTTTATGCATGCCAGCTCTCTATGCCTGTGCCAGCTCTCATTGCCACACCTCTCTTCACCCTCTCATTGTTGCTTGCCCACTGTAGTGTGATGGGATAATTAAGGTTGGGGGTTTTCTTATTCACGCCACTGTTAGCTCCCCCATGGTTGCTGGGATATACGTTGCATTTTATGCGCACCTTACAAACTAATATGCTTGCATTCAATGCAAAACGCAGATGTCTCCGTTGCGTTCAACGCAAAATGCAGTCGTATGCGTTGCGTTGAACGTAATGCATACGTTCAGCGTAAAACACAAACGCACATGCATTGTGTTTAACGTATATGCATTGCACAATTATGATTGCACTGCGTTTTCTTCATTTGCACTGTCGTTTTGACTCTTTTTCCAACTGCTTGCTTTTAAAATTTTCTTCTTCTTTGTGTTCCATTTTTCTTGTCTTTTAATTTTTTTCTTCTTGCTTCATAAAGACAAGTAAAATTTGATCTTCAGAAAATAACCTAAATGCAGTACTTTCGACTCACTTTAATTTCTTTGCTTCGAAATTGTACCTAAAATCACATATGAATTAAAGTGAGTATCTTAAGTATTTTTGTATCATTAATTGCTAAGTGTAAATGATTAAATATATTAACAATTAAACACATATCACTTTCTATTAAATTTTTTTGCGGTGTAATCTTTTCAATTTTGGGAAGAAAAGAAAGCAGTTGTAGAGATAGTGTGAGTTTGAGGAAATGATTTGATTTAGGTACATGTAAACATGTTATGTTCAGATGTGGAGATAATGCGAGTTTGAGGAAATGGTTTGATTTAGGTACATGTAAATATGTCATGTTTTTTCTCTTTTATATTCCACTTCTTTTACTTTTCAGTCAATGGGAATGGACATCTTTTTCAAATGATTGAAATGACTGCAAACATAAAATATTAATAGTAGCAAGTACATCCCATTGTTATAGGTGGCGCGGAAATCTAAAGAAAGATGATTGCCCTTTTACTTTACTTCAATGTCTCATTTTTCAAGGTCATAAAAAAAGATTTAGGGGCACTTGGCTCATATAATGTCCTCAACATACAATTTACTCCTCTAAAATATTGTATAATTCATTGACATAAATATAATATCCACCATTCTATTACTACAGTCAAATCAAGTAAATAGTTTAATACAATTTACATTCCCCTTGATGATGCTAATGATGTAAAATATCATAACTATATATAATACCTTAACCAAAAGCTTCAATTGATACAAAATAACCAGGTTAACACTACAAACATTGTTTGCATCACAATTACAAAATTTCCAACTAATAAAAAATAATCGGTTTAGGCAACATCAATTGCATCATAAGTTCATAATACTTACAAAAGTGTTAATATGCTCCTTCGCATGATTCATGGACTAGAAGATGGATAGAGGAATCCAAGCTCAAAAGACCTTTTTAAATGACTTGGCAAAGTGAACGAAATATGAACTTTAGGAGGATCATTAGTAAATAACACAGTAGCCTTACCAACATCCATTTGAGATATGCCAATATTAAGAAGTTCATTGATGAGCTTTTGCATCTTCTCATTAGTTAGGGAATCAAATTTAGACTCCGCAATCAAAGCATTTGTAGCTGCTACATATTGTGATGCCATTTGTTCGCACATAGATTCAAACTTACTAGTGAAGTTGTCAAACCTTGATTCAATAGTTTTATGAAGTATTGCTGGTTTTTTTCTTGTAAAAAATTCCCTTTTCTTAGTGAGAGGGTTTTTTTTTTTGTTTTTTTGTATGAGTGCTTGAAGGAATAACTAGGGATCCTTGTGTATCAGAGACCACAACAGGTTCATTTTCTGGGTTCGATGAAGAATATACTATCATATTCTTTAGGCATTTAGTCTTAGCACTTGCTTCAGTTATATCCTCGACTTTGAATCCCATAGTTCTATCTTTACCCCACACTATGTCCAGTTTGCACAAATATGAAAATTTAAAATTCCACATTCCAATTGCATTATTTTGATTATATAAAAAAGAATTACAGGAAGAACAAGATTAAAAACTTCAAAACAAGAAAATGTTATAATTATGAAAAATGAAACTACTAAAATAAGAGCTTAATCAACTTTTGAGTTAGATGTCCTTACGAAGAACCATTCATAAAACTATTGTTTCTCATAATTGATCTTATGCTCAACATCATCCCACTGACAGACACTTTGCATACACATTTTAGAAATTGGATTGTACTTGGTTCTTAGCCATTTTATCTTAGAGTCAATGTGGGGATCAACGTCCTTAATCAAAATTGGGAATCTTGCTCAAGAACATCTTATGCACTTCAACCATGTAATTGTTCTTAAATCCCCCATTTACTTTCCATAAAGGATTGCAAGCTAGTTTATGCAAAACGTTGACCAAAGCTTTAACCTCATCATCATTAACACTACAAACATTGTTTGCATCACAATTACAAAATTTCCAACTAATAAAAAATAATCGGTTTAGGCAACATCAATTGCATCATAAGTTCATAATACTTACAAAAGTGTTAATATGCTCCCTCACATGATTCATGAACTAGAAGATGGATAGAGGAATCCAAGCACAAAAGACCTTTTTAAATGACTTGGCAAAGTGAACAAAATATGAACTTTAGTAGGATCATTATTAAATAACACAGTAGCCTTACCAACATCCGTTTGAGATATGCCAATATTAAGAAGTTCATTGATGATCTTTTGCATCTTCTCATTAGTTAGGGAATCAAATTTAGACTCCGCAATCAAAGCATTTGTGGCAGCTACATATTGTGATGCCATTTGTTCGCACATAGATTCAAACTTACTAGTGAAGTTGTCAAACCTTGATTCAATAGTTTTATGAAGTATTGTTGGTTTTTTTCTTGTAAAAAATTCCCTTTTCTTAGTGAGAGGGTTTTTTTTGGTTTTTTTGTATGGGTGCTTGAAGGAATAACTAGGGATCCTTGTGTATCAGAGAACACAACAGGTTCATTTTCTGGGTTCGATGAAGAATATACTATCATATTCTTTAGGCATTTACCCTTAGCACTTGCTTCAGTTATATCCTCAGCTTTGAGTCCCATGGTTCTATCTTTACCCACACTATGTCCAGTTTGCGCAAATATGAAAATTTAAAATTCCACATTCCAATTGCATTATTGTGATTCTGTTAAAAAGAATTACAGGAAGAATAAGATTAAAAACTTCAAAACAAGAAAATGTTATAATTATGAAAAATGAAACTACTAAAATGAGAGCTTAATCAACTTTTGAGTTAGATGTCCTTACGAAGAACCATTCATAAAACTATTGTTTCTCATAATTGATCTTATGCTCAACATCATCCCACTGACAGACACTTTGCATACACATTTTAGAAATTGGATTGTACTTGGTTCTTAGCCATTTTATCTTAGAGTCAATGTGGGGATCAACGTCCTTAATCAAAATTGGGAATCTTGCTCAAGAACATCTTATGCACTTCAACCATGTAATTGTTCTTAAATCCCCCATTTACTTTCCATAAAGGATTGCAAGCTAGTTTATGCAAAACGTTGACCAAAGCTTTAACCTCATTATCCTTCCAATATTGCTTATTCTTCCCACCCCCATCTCCACCCCCCTGTGTAGCCGTAGCCATTCATAATAAAAGTACGACAACGTAAGAGTTATCAAGGAAATAATATATAACAAAAATAACTTTGCTAAAAAATCTGAATACAATGATATAATCTAATAACTCACTTAAATAGAGTTAACCAAACAGAGATGTTCACTTGGGTGCATTTTAAAAGTAATCCAATAACTCTTAGTTATATATTGCTAATACTAAACAAACAGAGATGTTCAACATTCAGGTACATTAATCAAAATCAAAACGTTTCAATAATCTAATAATCCCCATATGAAACAAACATATCTTAAATTAATAATCCACATCAATTTTATTGGATCTAGTTGCCTATATATTATACATATTGGTTTCCTTATTATTTTTGAATGTCAACCACTCATCAATTGGACTAATTTATGTAATGTATTCCATTTTATCATCTTCATTACTCTCATCTTCCTCACTCACCTCTTCATCTTCAGTGATTGAATTTTGTGGATCAAAGCTTATGAACATGCAAATCAAGTTGTGTAGAAGGAAACAAGCCATTATAACGTGAACTTGGGTTTGAATTGAGAATAATGAAGGGGATGCAAAGATCTTCCTTCTTCCTTTCAACAATCCAAAACATCTCTCAATAACATTCCTTGCTTTAGAATGTCTCATATTAAAGTATTCCTCTACCTTCTCTAGTCGATGGCCATCAAATTCTTTGAGGTGATAGCATTGCCCTTGATATGGAGCAAGAGATCCATTCGCATTGCAATATCTAGAGTCAACCAAGTAATAACAACCTTTATAATTGAACACAAAATTATCATTGAGCATCATAACTAAAAGAGAAACCAAATTGGATATTGTAATAGAAATTTGTCTCGAGGGACTCATAGACCATAAGGCCTTGAGATCGCATCTAAAAGCACACGACCATCATATCCTTTTCTTATACGATATCGGGGCTTATCTTCACTAAAAGGTGTAACTTTAATTAATGTCCCATCTAAGGCTCCTAGGTAATCCTACAAATTTAAAAAAATGTGCTTTAGCACATAAAAGTTTTGATATTAATGTTATAGGTTAATTATAATGTTCAATTACCTGAAAACATTTCCATCTCTCATCTTGACAATCCTGAGTAATAGGCTCCCACTTTTTGAGAAAAATACGATGCAATCTCATAATTGCATAAAGAACTTAACAGAATTGCTGACTTATGGTTTCTTTACTTCAGAGAAAAAGTAGGCTGATTGTCCTACTCTTTTTATGGTGAGTTAAGGTGCATATGAACATTCTTACAAGCTCTTCTATGGATGTGTTCCTGGTGGGTTTTAAAACCCCGACATCTCTTACCATATCACACAATATCCTAAAGGTTGCTCTATTTATACAAAGTTCACTAATGTAGACATTATCACAATCCATGGTCAATCTAAACATTTATCTCATTCTATCAATCCTTTTTTCTTCGTTTGTTTTAATTTCACAGACTTTATCTTGAAGGTATAAAAAATAGGTAACATAATCGATAACAAATAAGAAAACCATCATATTATTTATTGTTTGTTGAGTTATAAAAAGTTGCTATAGTTTATGCCGTCGTTCGCTAAGAGGGGGTGACCCATGTTGATCTACATTAAAAAATTCAGAAAGTAATTGTCCAACATATAGATAGGGCATATTGAAAAGTTAGTTAATAGCAGTAGAAAAGAGATAAAACAATAAGCAAAGGTAATAGAGAAAGATGATCAAGAAGTTGAAGAAACTCTTTTTACTATTATTGCCTTGACTGCTTACATTATCACTATTCATAGCTATGTCATATGGATTATAATAATAATTTTCACTTCAAGGTCATTAATTTCATCTTCCAAGAAAAGTGAGATATGTCAACGATGTACTGTTGAAAGTGAAAAAAAGATCACTTCCTATGCATACTTTAAAGTTAATAGCTGATATACTTCTAATTTCCAACCTTGATAAAAATATATCGAGTTTTAGTCAATTGAATAGTAAAGGATATGAATGAAGTTTGCTAGTGGTGAATGAGTGATAATTGATATTAAAGGAGCTCAAATTGATTAGAATTTGCATAAAGAGCAAACTTTGTTTTGTTGAGTAGAATGTTAAGAAAAGTCTTTCGAAGAGAATACTTTTTATATATGTTGCTAAGTTGCCTATGTTAATTAACAAATTATTAACATGACATATCATAATGGGACATGTTTGTTTTGACGCATTTAAAAATATGAATGACAATGACGCTATGCAAGATCTTTCTAAAGTGATTAAAACTTAAGTAATTTGTCAATCATATCAGCTTAGTAAGCAAGTAAGATTTTCTTTTACAAACTTCTTAGAAAGCAAAATAAAGGTTGGAAATACTTCACTATAATATATGTTAACCTATGAGTAAGGTTTCACTAAATGAGAGTAGATTCTTCATGTTATTTATGTATGAATATAATAGATATAGTTGGATTGCATTGTTGAAGTAAAGGTTAAAGTGCTTATTAAATTCAATAAGGCAACAACCAAGAAGGGATGGGTTGCATTTATAAAAGGGAAAATTTTCATGATAAATAAGAGTGAATTAACACCATAGTAGTAAAACATCATTAGCATAAAGAAAAAATGTAACTTAAAATTGAAAGACATTGCATCGAGTTGTCCTATCCTTTTCCTTCCACCTTCAATCATATGGGCAATTATATTGTGCATAAAATAGGAGCTCTGAAATCTAAGAAATGCAAGTGTAAATGAAGAACTTACAAGAACTTGATCTGGGTATTTCTTGATGATCTTGTTAGATTCTTGGAGTTGTTTACCTACATCATAACCACAGACAATGTTTAATGTAAATAAATATATATGATTTCTAACATTAGGTGTCCTATTGCCAAAGAAAGTAGGAGAAAGCAATAAAAGTAACAAACTTGGAGATGTAAGACCAATCAAACTTAAAAGACTGTCATTGTAATAAAAGATAATTATGTATGTGAAGAAGGCTGTTTACAAAGAAAATCATCAAAGTAGTCAAATGAAAACATAACATCTCACAAAAACAACTAATTTTAACTTCTATAAAGGCCAACCATAGGATACAGGGCTGCAACCACAATGACTCTTACAGAGACTCTATAAATCAAGCATCCATTAATGGAATAATATGCACAACGTATAGAAACTTGTGGAAAGGAGTTAACTTCAGTGGTAAAGTTGAAATCCAGATATGAAATAGCTAGTGAATAAACTGTATTCAATCCAGTTATACGGTGCATCAATAACAAAAGAACATGCCTTAATCACACTCAACCACCAACGTCCATCCAATCATCTCTGAAAATGATAATCAAATGGAAGCAAAGATCAGTAACAAAACCCATAATATCCTAAGCTGGAGAGCCCATAGAACCACAATATTGAATTCAACAATTGGACTATGTAACTTTGTATTCAATAGATAGAGAAAAAATGTAACCAATCATCTTTGAAAGTTGATGTATTTGGTTCCTTTCTCTTTCTTTATCTAACTCCTCTTCTAGGTCACACTCACATATCACTAAAAGCTTGTTTCTTCTGTCTTCACTGCCACCACTTGCTGATGAATATGCATAGGATAAAGAAGATGGTGAAGAAGAAGAAGAAGAATGAATGGTGGCTGGTGAAGAAGGAAAATGAGAAGCAGAGTGGAGGACCTCAGTGTGTAAATGAGTCTTTGTAAATGGGTCTATACCACAGTGATGGTGTCAGTTTGTAAATGCTAGAACCCATATTCAAAATGGTGAAGAAGAATGAATGGTGGTTGGTGAAGAAGGGAAATTGAAGGACTAGACCATAGGATAAAAGGAATCAAAGAATTAAAATAGCAAAAGGTGAAGAAAACAAACCCCAAAATCATAATCACCATTACAAAGTAGATATCTCACAATCGCTGTTTACAGAGGATTCTCAAGAAAGAAAAGAAAGCTATAAGATTACCTAATCATGGCTCTCTCAACTAGTGTACGGTGTTCCTTCATTTTATAAGTTGTTCCTTTAGCTTCATCAAATCTAAGCAAAGAATTAGTGTGAAAAATGATTTCACAATCACAGAAACAGAAGTGTGAGAGAAGAGGGTATCTTGCACATTTAATACAATGAGTGTTGGACCCTGAACTTTTCTTAGAAGACTAGAAATAATGAATGAGAAATGTGGATATTTCCATGTTTTGCTTTGGTGCTTTTGTGGATAAGATATTTTGAAATGGGAAGAATTAAGGTGAAAGTTAGAAGTAGAAAGAAAGTAAAAATGAAGTTGAATTTGTGTAGTAAGTTGATGAAGAATATGTACATATGTGTATGTTTTATTATTGTTGTTCATTATTTATTATGGATTATATTTTCTTTGGATGATATTGATTTGAAATGGAGTTGAGAATGAGGAGTAAATTAAGTAGAAAAGGTGGTCTTGGTATGAGTTGGGTTAAGGAAAGATTGTGAAACAAAATGGGTGGTTGATCTGGAAAATATTCACTGCATATGCTTCAGTCTTTTATCCATAACCTTTTCTCTAGTTATCCAAACGAGATGATTTTTAATTTTTATTAAACTAGAAACATATGGATACATTTATTATGAAGACAGAATTTAAATTCTACCTTTAAGAACCTCAAAATTTGTCATGAAGTAGAGAACAGAGTGTAGTACATTGGTCGATGAAGGTAAAATTCATCTTCAGACTTTAAGGAACATTTGGGATTGATCTAGATAGATTTTGGCAAATTTTCCTTGTTGAGAGTTGTATATCTTTCTGTTATATTTCCAACGGTATATAGTATGAGAATTTTGGACATTAGAGTCGAAATTTATGCCTAAAGCTTCTTCTGTGTTACTGTTCATAAACTTCTTCTAGGTTACTGTTTAGCTTACATGTTCTGTTCAATTTTTTATCCTTCTAATGATGGAATTTGTCTTTAAAGTCTGCATAAAAGTTGTAGTTCTTGAATTCCTCTTTTAAACCATCTAAAGAAAACCTAAATCTGATATTTGTAGAGGAAGTTATGATAATTGCAAGCTTCTTCTGTGTTACTGTTCATAAACTTCTTCTGGGTTACTATTCACCTTACATCTTCTATTTCATTTTTGATCCTACAAAAGATAGAATTTATCTTTGAGGTCTGCATGAAAGTTATATCTCCTGAAGTCCTCTTTCAAACCATATAAAGAACACCTAAATCTGATATCTGTAGAGGAAGTTATGACAATTGCAAGTTTCTTCTATATTACTATTCATAAACTTCTTCTAGGTTACTGTTCACCTTACATCTTCTGTTCCATTTTTGATACTTCAAAATATGGAATTTGTCTTTGAGGTCTTCATGTAGCTCTTGAAGTCCTCTTTCAAACCATCTAAAGTATACCTAAATCTGATATCTGTAGAGGAAGTTATGATAATTGTAAGCTTCTTCTGTGTTACTATTCATAAATTTCTTCTGGGTTACTGTTCACCTTACATCTTCTATTTCATTTTTCATCCTTCATAATATGGAATTTGTCTTTAAGGTCTTCATGAAATTTGTATCTCTTGAAGTCCTATTTCAAACCATCTAAAGAACACCTAAATCTGATATCTGTAGAGGAAGTTATGACAATTGCAAGCTTCTTCTGTGTTACTATTCATAAACTTCTTTTGGGTTACTGTTCACCTTATATCTTCTGTTTCATTTTTGATCCTACAAAATATAGAATTTGTCTTTAAGATCTTCATGAAAGTTGTAGCTCTTGATTTCCTCTTTCAAACCATCTAAAGAACACCTAAATATGATATCTTTAGAGAAAGTTATGAGAATTGCAAACTTCTTCTGTGTTACTATTCATAAACTTCTTCTGGGTTATTGTTCATCTTACATCTTCTGTTCCATTTTTGATCCTTCAAAATATGGAATTTGTCTTTGAGGTCTTCATGAAAGTTGTATCTCTTGAATTCCTATTTCAAGCCATCTAAAGAATACCTAAATCTGATATCTCTAGGAAGTTATACCAATTGTCACATGATAGGTTCAATTTGATTGAGGATAAAACTAGATTGGATTCTTTTGCCATAACTTCTTCTCTAGACACTCAAATGACTTGATTCTTAAACCATTGAACTTGTAAGACATTGCTCTACATCTCCACCAAAAATAGTAGCCATCTGAAATTAAGTGAGAGAGATTGAGTGAAAAATGTGGGAATGGCACAGTGTATATGTTTTTAAATACTTTGAACTGGTGTTATTCCACTGAACATACTTCAGTATTTTGATTATTTCTAAATCGGTAGAGCTCCAAATGAGATGATTCCTAGTTTGTGGTGAACTAGAGACATGGAGCTACAAATGGTATGAAGAAATTGGAATTAATTCAATTTCTAAGATGTTTAAATTTCAGATAAAAGTTGTGCATAGTATAATGATTTCTACAAGAGCAGTCCAAAAATGTTTGAGGTATATCTTTCTAGTCACTGAACCAAATTGAATGATTTTGGTGTCATTAGAAACTTAAGACAATGGGGGACCTCTTTTGGAAGAAAGTGTTATGTTCGAATATTCAAGGGTATTATTGGTTATTGGCAAGACACTTAAATATAAAAGACATAAGGTATAATTGGAAGGGCAAATGGGACAATTCTCAATCATTAAGGGCGTAATTGGAAGAAGAAGTGTTGTCTTGCTTATAAATGAAGAAGAAAAAAGTGAATGGAAGGATAAGCAGAAGAGAACAATGAAAATGAGAGAGAAAGAGAAAGAGAGTTTGGTGGTTTGAGAGAAA
>JANVCQ010000003.1:12633238-12644440 GCA_025531925.1 Erythroxylum plowmanianum | reverse complement strand
CCAAACATCATTTTTTATTTTTCATACCCATTCCCATTCCCTTCTACTATTATACCCATATCCATACCCAACCCCGTACTCAAACCAAACGCCCCCTAAGTTCATAGAAAGATTATAAATATAAGCAATGACATGTAAATGTCTATTTGACTTAATTATTTGAAAAAACAGTTAATTGTAACTCGCATGTAACAGTTCCTGTAACTCACATTCTTCCCAACAATGTGGCACTTCCTATCGTGTTCAGCAATCGTTAGCAACTAACATTACAAAGTATGGAACTACTATCACACTGTTCAGCACTATCCTTCATATTTCATAAACATTCTTTCGAGGATTCTCTTTCCCACTAGCCATAATATATAGGAAAGGAATAAGCCATTTTGTAAGTCGTAGAGGACCTACCAGCATGAACTCCACTATTTCATGCAACGGACACTGCAAATAAGGAGTAGATGCAAATTGTACAATTCAAGTTCAAGCACACTGCATTTTTTTAATCACAACTAGCAGGAAAAACATACAAGACCCACAATTTTAATTGAATCCAGGATGACTTTGATTCCTTGTAAAATATCGCAGGCAGGGGAAAAGGCTTATGAAGTAAACGTGCATAAAAACTTATTATTGGGCTTGGCTACAAGGCAACTAATGTATAGGTAAGGAGTATATGTAATTGGTGCCCACATTGCTTTTTAAAACCTAAAAGTGATCATCTGCTGAGTCCTTTTCATGTACCATTTTCCAAGTACACACCAAGGCATAACAAAAACTTCAAGGACTGTACGTACTATTTCTCATTGTATAATATCCCTGTAAGGCCTTACTTTTGTTTTGCCATTTTAACATTCCTGCGGTAGCACCACTAGATGTTGAAGGATTAATATGAACAGCATATAAAAGGATTGAACTCATGTTTTTTTCACTTTTTTGGGTAAATCTTAAACAAAAACAGCTGATAAGTGACAGATCCTTGGGACAGAGACCTTTGTCAGCTAATAGCACGTGACTGGCCCCTCAAGAATCGGCCATCTGCCATACAACTAGCAATTCGAGCTCTGAGACGACTTACAGTTCCATTTCCGCTTTACTTAATCTAAACAGAAAGGTAAAAACAGTTGCCAACAGGAAATAAAAGACAAGGGGAAATTAAAGAGCAGAATTTGGTATGTCTTGTTAGGCTGTGTTTATACCCTACCAAGTGCTCGGTTACCATGTGTCCATGCCATGAATAGTCATCCTGGAACTTGGAGACAGTTCCATGAATATTGGCGTTAGGTAAATAGAGCTTTCAGCTTTCTATAAGAGACTAGATTCTGTCAATTGATTGACACGAAGATCTTATTACTCCAAATCAAATGAATAGATCAGTAATTTTATACAGTTGGCATATTTTCTGCACCAACAAGTTCGGTCAAAAAGAGTTAGACTTGCACCAGGGAGTTGACAAGTTGAACATATTATTTAACAGTATCAATTTTTCCAATGGAGAAGTACAAAGATTATATCAAGAAATTAGATCTGTGATGGGGAATAAATTTTTTAACCTTCGGGATCATCAGTCTGCTGTTTCTTTGCAATGTTTGTATACCCAAGACATGGATCTATGTAATTACAAGGTTTTTAAGATTTTCTGTCATAAGATTAGCTCCAAACAGTAGTTCGATGCAGTCTAATAATGCACAAGTATCTACAGTTAAAAAGCTTGACATATAGATATGGAAAAAAGAGCTTGCAGAGGCCGGTTTGTCGGCTACTCAAAATAGAGCATAATCATGCTCAGATTATGTTATCTTGATCGCGGTTTTTTGATATGTATAGTTTTAATATTTTAATCTCGATATTTCACATGGATACGGGTCGTTCACGTAATATCTAAGGTGTTGCTCCTACGAGGAGGGTCAATCTAATCCTAAACTCTAAGGCCGAAACAAATTACAGAAATTCAAAATGTAACTAAGCTAAAACAATAACACAATTCAATAAATCAATCCAATCAACCAATTCAACTCAAGAATTAATCACAAAATATTAACAAATCAACAAATCGTGATGCACACACTAATAATCAACTTAAAAATTTACCAATTGAGAGAAAGGGGAAATTTTACATATCTTCAACACTAACTTAATTATTTATGAAATGTCAGATTATTAGTCTTGGACTATCATATGGTTGATTACTCTCTTTTGAGTTATAACCAAAAGCTTGAAATTATAAACCCTAATCAGATTATGGAAAATTGCAATTTCTCAATTCACAATTTATCTAAACCTAATTAGATCTAAAGTTTTCTACTAGACTATTGGAACCTATGTGAGATATCTCGTCACATAATTATCGATTTGATTGATTTCTTGTTCTTATTAAATTACCTAACTCTCATTAGTCCAATTTAATTATTTTTCATTGGTTCACCATCACAATCTATTACCGATTTATAAAAATGTAGAAATCAATCACAATGAATCCAAATTCACATAAATAATCAGATTTTTATTGAATCAAAGATAAAAAATAACCTGAAAGTGAGTTTAGACAATCCTCAATATTCATAAATCATATCTCAACAGCTATTCTAATTCTATATATAGATAAAAATTAAAATACACTAGAAAATAGATCCGAATGGATGATGGAAGCAACAACGACGGGAAACCTCCTGTTCCGAGAAGTACTCTGTGTAGGCTCCTTCTCCGCGTCTCTCTTCCTTTGTCTCTTTCTTAATCCCTTGATGAACTATCTCTAGATTTGGTGATGGTGGATGATGCAAGAAGTTCTTTCTTTCTGTTCTAATTGTTCTATTTATGTTCTTTTGTGTTTATGATTGAATAAGGGTTTTTCCTAGGTCCAAAGGGTCCAAAAAATCTCTTGAAATGCGAAGATTGGAAGTGACTGTGCATCTGCCCAATGCAGGCCACAATCATGACCTAATTCTAAGCCTTCTGTCGTGGGCCAACTCAGGTGTTTTTATCAAGATCGTGGCCTATTGTGGGTCGTTATTTCAACTCGAATATCTCCGAAACTTCATTGTTCTTCGATTTTGACATTGAAACACTAGTAAACACATCAAAGTACTTAAAAAACATAATATTTAAGCTCAAAGATTTATACTAACCTATAAAATACTTTAAACATAAATAATTAACAAACTAACACAATTATAACCTAAACACATACTAAATGATTGAATTAATAGTTAAACGCATATCGTCCTAAAATATGATGCAATTTACAATTATCATATTTAAAAAGGCATTTTGCTAGCTATTGTTCAGGCTCCTGTTTTTGTTGATTTTTTCAATTGAAGGTTTTGCTGTGGAGTTGCTTCCACCACTCATATATATCAATGAAGTTGATGGACAAGAAGGGTAAAAAAAGAAAAGAAATGGAAGGTCTTTTTCCTTTCTCTAATTACCATCCACTCGTTTTTGGATTTTGGTTCGGACACCAAGTCATGGAACTAGAAATGTAATCATGGAGGTACACAATGTGCTTACAAGACCATATACGTTCCAATCGTACAACAACAACCATGGAACCTAAACCTTCGTGTTGGCTCCATTTCTAGACCCTTATCTAATCCTTAATTGAGAAAAGTAAGATTAATATTTTGATCAAAAAGTCATTTTTGATTTTTCTGTTGTTCTTGTTTATTTGTTTCGATATTTGACTTGTCTGTGCACAGTCACACCTCTTTTCTTCTCGACAAAATAAACTAAAATATTTAATGAACTTGCAAAATGAAGCGATTTAATCAAAGGGTTGTCGTCATTATAGCATGCATGACATAAAATATGAATTTAGGCAGAATCTACAAGTTCTATTGCCACTTCATATAAACGGATCGATAACTAAGCGAATTATCACAAATATCATATTAATTAATTACTTAGATTTAACTATCCTATTCTAAAAAACATACAAGAGAGAAAAAAAACTAATGTGTTTTTGTCCATATACTATTAATAACAAATGATATATGTACTAACAAAAGCCAGCGTAATGAATCATACATCTTATGGATACTTTTCGCTAGATCCATCATTATTGTACTAAAATTTGTTAAATTGCAGTATAAGAACTTAACCGTCGATTTAGTTATCCAAAACTAGGGTTCAATGATGTTAGACTTGAAATGTCTTATTGATGGTGGAGTGGTTGTAAGGGAATGTA
Organism: Erythroxylum plowmanianum; assembly: GCA_025531925.1. NCBI lineage: Eukaryota > Viridiplantae > Streptophyta > Magnoliopsida > Malpighiales > Erythroxylaceae > Erythroxylum > Erythroxylum plowmanianum. The sequence goes on along the minus strand of JANVCQ010000003.1, from coordinate 12,640,263 downwards.
AAATTCTATTTTTATTGTTTAATATACATCCAGTACATTACCTGTAAATTAAGTGTATGTCTCATTATATATTTGTAATATGTTACTAGTTACTTATCTCAATTAGCTTGTGACCTTAGTATAAATATCTTGTATGTTTGTGTTTTCAAAGTGCGGAGAATAACAACGAATTTCCCTTACCTTTTATTTCTCTCAATTCTAAACTTTACATGATATCAAAACCACAATAATGCCCTCTACTCCACCCAAAATAGCTGCTATCACTATTTCTACTGCTGCCCTACCAGTCAATCCACCTTCTCCCTTTACCGTTACCTCCACTTATTCTCATTCCTTCTCTGTCAAACTGAACAACAAAAACTACTTGGCATGGAAGACTCAATTTTCGCCCATTCTCAATTATCAAAATCTTATGTATCTTCTCACTGATCCCTGTCTTTCTCCTACCATTCTCAATTCTACCAATAACGAAATATCAAATCCTGCATATGAGGAGTGGTTCAAGAAAGATCAGATGCTCCTTTCCTGGCTCTTCTCATCATTAACGGAAGAAATCTTTCCCTATGTTATCAGACTTACGACTGCACAAGGGGCATGGACAGCTCTTGCGCACACCTTTGGTTTCATGTCACAAAACTGACAACTTCAATTACCTGTTGAATTACAAGAATTTAAGCGTAATGATATGTCCATCTCTGAATATCTTCAAAAAGCAAAAGCCAAGGCGAATGAACTTCAAGCCGCAGGTAAGCCACTTACACTTATTGAGTTTAACGCGATAATATATCATAAAACTAGTGTTGAATATCACACAATTATCACTACTCTAAATCTTCGTCTTGATCCTGTCTCGTTTCATGAGTTGCACGGGTAATTAGTTGCCCATGAGAATTTGTTGCAAGGGCTTCATATTTCAAAAGATAGTATGGTTCTCAAGAATTCCACTCCATCGACCACTCCTACTCCTTCCTATTCTTCACCTAGACCACCATGTAATGGAGGTAACAATGGGTTTTGGAATAGCAACCAGCAGCGACCTCGGGGCCCCTGCCAAATTTGCAGAAAAGGGAATCACACAGCTGTCACTTGCCACTGAAAGATGGCACATTCACTTGCAGCAGTAGACATTTGCCTCAGAATGCGCCATCTTTCAGTAGCTATCAGTCACGCAATTCTGAACCTTGCTACAATTTTCCGCAAGCCAACTATGTTCACTCTCCTTATGGTTATCAAGCTCCACCAATGCCACCTCAATTTGAACAAGCTTGGTATCCTGACACGGCTACTAACTACCACATCACCCCTGATGTTCAAGTTCTAACAGCTGCTTAAGATTACAATGGGAATGACAGTCTTTATGTTGGTAATGGTTAGAGCTTACAGATCACTCATATTGGTAATGTTCAGCTTCATTCTAAAACTGATACCTTACATTTACACCACGTACTTTGTGTTCCAAAAATTGTCAAAAACCTATTGTCAGTGCAAAAATTTACTGCTGATAACGCTTGCTTCTTTGAATTTTGGCCCACTCATTTTGTTATTAAGGATCAGGTGACCAAGAGGGTGTTGATGCAAGGACCCAGTGTATAAATTGCAACCAGTTAAGCAGGCCTTGGCAGCTGAGGTCGCGTCGTTTGATGAGTGGCACACTAGACTCGGTCATCCTAACTTTAAAAAACTTTAAACTCTTGTTCAAAATAAAAGCATTTTTAGTAACTCCTCCAAGTTGAGTCCTTGTTCTAGTTGTCTCTTAGGAAAAATGTCTCGAACTCCTTTAGTTGCTGTTGAACACAAAAGTCGTTTTCCATTTGATATTGTTCATTCAAATGTTTGGGCCATCTCCTACTCTTTCTTTTCATGGCCACAAGTACATTGTTTTGTTTGTTGATGATTTTTCACGATACACTTGGGTGTATTTTTTGAAAAATAAAAGTGAGGTTTATGACATCTTCTTGCAATTTGAAAATTTTATTGACAGACAATTTTAGGCAAAAATTCAATCCTTCCATTCTGATTGGGGAGGTGAATATCGTAAATTAAATGCATATTTTAAATAAGTTGGTATTCATCATAGAATTGTTTGCCCACATACCCATGAGCAAAATGGCACAACTGAGCAGAAAATTCATCATTTAATTGGTACTACATTAACTTTACTTGCTCATGCATCTTTACCTTTAAAGTTCTGGAATTTTGCATTAGAACAAAGTGTTTTTTTTATTAATATCTTACTGAGTCATGTTCCCTCCAAACAGTCTCCTTTTCAAATTTTGCACAAGACAATTCCATACTATTTACAACTCAAACCATTTGGTTGCGCGATTTTTCTATGACTCCGATCGCATTAAGCTCATAAATTTTCTTTTAGAACTATTATGTGTGTTAATCTTGGACTCAGTCCAAATCACGCTGCTTATAGATGTCTTGACAAGAAAACAGGTCGACTTTATTATGCCTGTCATGATAAATTCAATGAACACATTTTTCTGTATGCTGATTCGGTCACTTTTCTTTCAAGTTTTGTGCGTACACAAGCTCCTTGGCTCAACATTACCACTGTTGTGCACTCCAATTCCGGTCCTCCATCAGCTACCTTATTAAGTATAGGTCCTAATCCTTCTTCCACTCCTTGTTTTTCTCTTTCGATTCTTATTTCAAACATACCACCTATATCTACGTTATCTCCTACCCTCTCAACCTCACAAGATACATGTCAATCCTTATCAACCTCATAAGATACACGCCAATCCTTATTAATCTCACAAGATACACGCAAATCCCTCCAATCTTTATCCCATCCACGCAAATCCTTCTCATCTTTATCCCATCAACAACCACATACATGCAAATCCTTATCATCTTTATCCCATCAACAACTAGATTCACCTAAATCTTTATCATCTCTATCCCATCACCAACAAGATCAACCCAAATCATCCTTCTCCAACTCTTTTACGCTATTATCCCCTCAACAACAAGATCAGCCCAAATCACCCTTATCCAAATCTCTCACGACCACTCTTCCACAACCACGCCAACCTCAAACACCTTTATCCAAATATCTTCCACTCACCTTACCAGAAACATGTCATCCTCCATCTTCATCTCCATATTCACCGCTCGTCTTATTATGTTCTCATCCGCAACACTTCTTTATCCACATCCTTTCCTGGTTTAAATCTTTTGGTTGATCTTATCCAATATAATCCATAACCCTTAGCCAAACCGAAACCCACTCCAATCCGAAGCCATGTCATGGAACTTAGACCCATTACCAAAACCAAACGGCAAGCTCACGCAGCTCACACCAAACCGAATTATCTTGCCCAAGAACCAAGAACCATATCCCAGGCAACATCAATTTTAGAATGGCGCTGAGCTCTGCAGGATGAAATCAATGCACTGATTGAGAACCAAACATGGAGACTAGTTCCCCGACATTATCACAAAAACATTATTGGCAACAAATGGGTGTTTCGCATTAAACGACATCCCGATGGCAGTATTCAACTATATAAGGCTCAGTTAGTGGCCAAAGGTTATGCTCAACAAGCAGGTTTGCACTATCACGACACCTTTTCTCCTGTAATTAAGTTTACTATTGTCCGCACTATTTTATCATTGGCTACTATTTATGGATGACCTATTAGACAAATTGATATCTCCAATGCTTTTCTTCATGGTCACTTGGAAGATGAAATATACATGGAGCAATCGGCAGGCTTCCACCATGCACAATTTCCTCACCATGTCTGTCGACTTCAGCGATCATTATATGGCCTTAAGTAGGCACCTAGGGCCCGGTTCAAACGACTCACTGATTACCTACTTCAGCTTGCTTTTACACCCTCCAAGGTTGACACATCTCTCTTTTATCTCACAATTGGGACGTTGAAATTTTATGTTCTCGTGTATGTGGATGATATTTTATTAACTTGTTCTGATGCTACTAAGCTTGATTGGTTTCTTCAGTTTATTAAACAGGTGTTTCCTATCAAGGATATGGGTCCTTTGTATTTTTTCTTAGGCATTCAAATCCTACGTCAGCAATTTGGGATCTTGGTCAACCGGCTGTGGAAAAGCAAGGGCCGGTAGATTGATAGAAGAACCTATTAGCTTATTTCTCAGTTAACAAAAATACTTGGAGGATCTTCTACATGAGACCGATATGCTCACTTCCGAACCATGTGTTACACCAATGCCCACGACTCCCACCCTAAGTAAAGTCATGGGTTCTCCTCGTCTGCAACTTGAGCAATATTGTCAAGTTCTTGGCACTCTTTAGTATCTGACTCTCACCAAGCCTGACATTGCCTTTTCCGTCAACAATTTAGCTCAATTCATGCACAATCCAACTGATATTCACTGGCAAGCAGTCAAGTGTCTTCTTCGCGGCACTGCTTCTCTTGATCTTACTTTCACCAAACAATCTAGTATTCAACTTCAGGTCTTTTCTGATAGTAATTGGGCTGGCTGTCCGGATGATCGCCGATCCACTGGTGGGTATCTGGTCTATATGGATGACAATCTTATTTTATGATCCTCAAAGAAGCAACCAACAATTGTCCGCTCCTCCACTAAATCCGAATACAAAACCATTGGTAATGTCATAATAGAAATTATGTGGTTAGGATCACTGCTTCATGAAATTGGTTTTCCTCGCTCTCTTCCTGCGCAACTTTGGTGCGACAACATTGGTGTTGTATATTTGACAGCAAATCTTGTTTTTCATGGGTGAACAAAACATGTGGAGTTGGATTACCATTTTGTACGTGAATAAGTTAAGCTGGGTCGTCTCACTGTTAAATTCATCTCTAGTGCTGATCAGCTAACTGACGGTCTTACCAAACCACTGGGCACCCGCCTGTTTCATCGTTTTTGTGACAAGCTTCGTCTTCATCCTCCTCCGGCTTCAGCTTGCGGGGGCATGTAAGGGAATGTAAAATTCTGTTTTTATTGTTTAATATACATCCAGTACATTAGCTGTAAATTAGGTGTATATCTCGTTATATATTTGTAATCTGTTACTAGTTACTTATCTCAATTAGCTTGTAACCTTAGTTTAAATATCATGTATGTTTACCTTTTCAAAGTGTGGAGAATAACATCGAATTTCTCTTATCTTCTACTTGTATCATATCTAAACTTTACAGTTGCAATCTACCGCATCGACCAAAGCTGAAAAAGGAGCTAATGGGCCCTAATAATAAGCTTATTATGTGAAGAATAAGGCAGGATAGGAACCTATAACAGAATCCTAAGGTCATAAAACAAGAATCTGCTTAGGCTTATCTCACCGACAATGACAGTCACTTCAAATTTCTCCTCCGCTTTGTCTCTGCTAAAGAGAAAAACAAAGGAAACAAAGCTTGGAAAAAGCGAAATCCTTGTGCTTACTTTTTACAGAGTCTTTGCCTTTAGGAGGCAAATAATACAAGCTTAGCTGAAACCATAATTAAAAGTAAATACACGAGAAAAAATTGGTGTTTGAAAATGATGTTCCCACTCTTGCGTATATATATGTATGTATATAAAAAGTTCTTATAGTATTTATTTAAGCCACGAGACGAAGTTCCCTCGTGTGACCTTTGACCAACTTGGGGCACATAAAAACCTAAGCATTTCATGTTTCTCATAGGTGATAGGACAGAATTTTTATATGATCACAACTTTAATGTCGATCAAGTCAGAGTCTAATCAGTTTCTTTTAACTAAATCATATAATTTAATTCAGCCACATGGCATCAAGAAATTGTGCAGGTTACGGTTGGCTGTGTTATGCTTGTTGTTAGATACAGAAAATGATTGTTCGCTTTCATTTTATTATCAATTTCTACCTAAGCATGTCCACGAGAATCTTGCTAAGGTTTTGTTTATAATAAGATGAACGGGGGAAATTAAAAGCAGGGACACATTTATGACTCGGATGCAAAAATTCAAACCTATTGGCATCCGTTAATGACAAGATAAAATCTTTTATCCCTTTCCACAAAATAATTAATGCTTTCTTGTTGCGATCGCTATCACTCGAGGGAAAGAAACATTCCGCAAAGATGGCTTAAAATTTGGAACAAGTTATGAAGCAGTGTGTCCTTTAACTTTTCATAAACAGTAAATGTTTGATGTGGAAGATCTAAAGGCAGAGGTTCACTAACTCAATAGTTCGTGTACATAGTCCATACTTCCACTGTACAAATACAATTGATTAAGAGTCAAATCCCTAATTATGAAGTGTGTGTTTTTCCAAGTTGTGGGAGGAGGAGGAGAAGTCTGCCAGTGGCAGCTAAGTAATTGATACCACTACTTCTTCTGTATTATTTATCCATTTATGTTCTTTATGTCAATGCCGCCAAGATATTACTAGATAGTTGTTGTAGGTGGAAAATATAGAATTGCAGTATCAGTTTACCAACTTTGGTTTATTATGGAGTGGGAAAATGAGGCTGGCTAATATGCTTGTATTAACTTTAGTGCACCCTCTAAGCAGAACACACGTGTTAATTAATATAAAAAAATACTTGCAAGTTCCAAGAGCTCCAACAAGGCAAGTGCTACCATTTATGTGATGACACATTAACACTTGTCTGTTTTCATCGCCTTCCTAATTCCTTGGCCAGAAGTTGGAAAATCTTACATAAATTTCATTTTTTGCAAGACACTTTTATCAGTAAAAACCCAAATAAGCACAATTCAGTCTTTCTTTTTGTTAATTCTAAATTTACATCGATACAAGCTCCCCTGGTGGTTACTTAGTATTCTAGCTTCATCGCTTACTTTGAAATATGGCCATGTTGGTTGGAAGGCCCTTAATAGGCAATGTTTGCGAGGGACGTTTAACTCGGATCTCCCTTCTTTTTTGGCCTTAGAAAACAAGTAATTAGCACCGTTTTCTTTTAACGCCCCCTTATTGTAGGGTACACACCGGGACGCCTGCAGGTCATTTCGGTATATATCCTACGATAAGGGTGAGCTACGTTCGGTCACTACATTCACTTCACATGGCATCATAACATTATTCATCT
>JANVCQ010000003.1:12611666-12629165 GCA_025531925.1 Erythroxylum plowmanianum | reverse complement strand
TTATTGGTATTAATACAAAAACCCAAGTTACAAACCAAACATCATTTTTTATTTTTCATACCCATTCCCATTCCCTTATACTATTATACTCATATCCATACCCATTATTGTGCTCAAACCAAACGCCCCCTAAATATGAGTCCAATTAAATTAACTACAACATATTCTCATTAATAAAAAATACCATTTAAACTAAAATTTGTGTTTGAGGATTAGGTTTATTCTTGTTATGGTTTAGATTAAAATTTTTAATTTTTTCTTTGATCAAATCCAACCTTTAATTCATAAAGTTATATGTCTCCTTTTTGTAAAGTAGAGATTTTATACAAAGTTAAGCAGTTACTTCATAAATTGGCACCACAACTACTCTATGAATATTATCTAACAAAAAATTATGCAGTCTCCATGAGGATAAGGAGGCTCTCTTAATGACGATAATAAGCATAATTTGTTAATTAACGAGGACATGAATTAGTTTTTTTTTTTAATATAATAGAATGAAATGTGATAGTTTATAATGAAATAGAATGTAAATGGATATAATATTAAAACAATATTGTTTGAGTTGGATGAAATGGTTCATAATGTAATACAGTGAAATCTTATTTGGAAGAGATATTTATAATGTAATATAATAAAAAGTTGATTATTATTTTAAATTTCATAATAAACCTGAAGGTTTATCATTTTTACTGTTTAGGCTGAAAAGATATATAATATAAAACTCTCATATTTTATCTAATTATATTAAATTCTATTATAGACCCTACTCTCAAACGATAAAATAATATTACATTTCATTTCATTCAATTCCATTAATAAACCTCCAGTTAAACATAGCCTTATATAAATCATTAAATCAAACCAACAATTAAGAGATAATAAGTAATAGTCAAAGTCAGACAAATAAGACTAATTATACCTTAAATAACTGTAGAAACACCTACCAATATGATAAATCCATTCAATTTACTAGTAAGTTAATGAGGGAGTGGGAGTGACATTACTACCAACGTCATAATAGAAAGATATTCATATTGTAGCATAATCTTAACAGTGGCACATATGTTAGTGTCACAATCTGCATCTGCATCTGCTTCTCTTTTCTTGAGATTGAGTAATAATGAGAAAATGGAAAAAGATTTCAACATTATTGTGTGGGAGTGCTCTGGATGTGTGTGGCCATACCCGCAAGTTATGCCACTCATCTGCATTGCTGTCATCAATTGGAACTGGAGTTGGGATTGTAGTTTTATGTTTGAAGCCATCCCCATAAGCCATAGCTTATTCTCGGTGGGGTTGGGTTGGGGTAGCCCACAACTTTTGAGGTCTAGGATTCACTGACAAACGTGTAAGACTAAAGATACAGCGATGCTTAAGTTAAAAATTTTCTCAATCTCAATGTTCTGTATTCCAAAGTCCAAAGGGTTTATATTTCTAACCTTTTAAAAATATATTATTCGTTATTACAGATGATGATGCACATCTTTTTATCAAAAGAGTAAGAGAAAAATACGCAGCCCTTTTATGTCCCCTTTCCTCTTCCTCTTCCTCTTCCTCTTCATTATATTATTCCTATTGAATTGTATTCGGACAACTTTACTTAACAATTAAGCCAAAAGTCAAGTGTTTTTGTTTACTTTACAAGTTTACTTGGCGCCTATGAAGACATATAAGATGGTCCAAATTTAGCGGGAAGGAAACCTCCTAACTATTATTGTAATCATCTTATTCTGGTGGGGAAATTTTATGTGACTGAGCATGAAAAATAATTGATTGACTGCCTATCACGCGGACCTTCCTTTGCCATTCTATTTGTGGAAATTAAATAATACATCTTTGATTTTTTTTCTCTCTATATTTTCACTTTGACAATACTATAAGGTATACCTAGTTACACGGTACAAAAAATAATTAAAAATTGAAATAGCATTTACATTTTTATAAATAAACTTTCCAACAAAATGGAGCTTCATATAATGTTGGGAAGGTAATGTTATGAAATTTTAAAGGAATGTAAATGAAGTTTGAACATATCCTTACTGTAATGCACGTGACAGCAAAAAAAATAAAAGATAGTAAAGTATTATTGTTGAATATTTATTATTTACTAACTTAAATTCTGAAATCACGTGATCCACATACCAATACTCGTATTGAATCAGAAGATAGTTTTACTTTCTTTTATGGGTGCAAATATTAAAAGCTGTTTTTTTAATGACATTATTTAGAATTTATTCCTGATTTGGCAAAGTCAAAGTCATTATACTAAATGCAAGGAAATTTTTAATAACAATATATTTAAAACATAAGAACTTGGAATTAGCTTTAAATGTTATATCTTACTGTACGATTGGTAAACTTTAGTTATGTTTTTCTATTCCCCTTTGATTAAGAGCTTTTTCGTTTTTTTTTTTTAATTATTAGTTTTTTATTTTATTTTTAATTTCAGTAAATAATCTGTTTGCTTGACTTTGTAATTTTGTTTTTTTAATAGTTTTCAACATTTATAAAACCATAAAAATGTTTTCTTATTCTATATTTTCAGAATATGATTTATCTATTCAACATATTAATTTTATAATAAGAATTACGAATAATTTAATTAAAATTAATATGAATAATTTAATTTAATTTAATAATTTAATTTAATTTTAGTAATAAAATAAAATAAACTTAATTAAATAATTATCAATAAATTTAAAATATATTCAAAATATATAAATTTCAAATAAAATTTTATTTAATAAATACAAATATAATACTTTTATTAATAATTTGTCAATAAATATTATATAAAAAATTAAAATAAATTTATTTAATTAAAAATAATTTATCTTTAAATTGATCTAATATGTAATTCTTATATATCTAACTTATATATATTTTTTTAAATTTGAAAGAAATTGATGAAACATGGTTCCAAAAAAAATTATTATTTAATAGGATCCGTGAAACTGATCACATCTATAGATTTGTCAAATTTTATCATTTTAACGCGGTTATACTAAATCAGAAAAAAAAAATCGAGTAAATTGTGTTCTTGAAAAGAATAAAAATAGTAAGTCTAGTGAACACATGGCGCCACAAGGTTTGGCCGTTATCTTCACAAAGATCACAGCGGGCATTCGAAGAATAACAGTTGCATCAGTTTTCCCTCCTCTCCTCGAATGGATTTTCCCGGGAAACCTGTCACAACCCCGCGCCTCTCAAGTCTCACTCTCACTCTCACTCTCACTCTCACCTTTTCTTTTGCTTTTCCCGTAAAATCCTTAGAAAATAAACAAAATTTTATTATAAAAAAACAATCTTAAAATATCATATTTATTTTACAATCCTCCTACTCAAGACCTATCCGCTCCACTTATTCTATCACATTCGGCGATTTCTGGCAATTATTCCGCAAGATTCAAAGTCGTTTTGACTTCGGCTGAAGTTGTACCCCTGATGAGAAGATAATGAGAAACTGTTTGCCGAAACGATCATGTCCATGTCGTGCTCTGATTGCTTCTCTGACCTTTTTTGCTCCGAGGACTCCTCCGAAATTTTTTCCGGCGAGTCGCCGGAGTGCTCGTCGGACCTCGAATCCTTCTCTTGTACCGAACAATCAATCACCGGTTTCTTAGAAGACGAAAGAAAGTTCGTTCCTGGATTCGACTATATGTCTAGATTTAAGTCTCAGTCCCACGACGCGTTGGCTCGAGAACAATCCATTGCTTTGATTCTCAAGGTATTAAAAATAGAGTATTCAAGTTCACTGATACTACTATACTGCAATCACACCCACACACCACTCTCATCTGAAGTTATCCACCGTTGGATCCATCCGTTAGCCATTGTATCGTTGAGTTCTGTAGAATCTTTTTGTTCGACGACGTGTAAAAATGGAAATATCGTTTCATCTGGTCCTCAGGAGAATGTTTTTGCAGGTGCAGGCGTACTATAGGTTCCAGCCACTGACGACGTATCTCTCCGTCAACTACTTAGATCGGTTTCTTTACTCCTGCCGTTTGCCAGTAAGCGTCCAGTTAATTACAACTCATTGAACCTGTTACATTAACTCAACTAAACAACTTGACTGGGTAATTAAAATTTAACTTTTCAAACCTTGAAACCGCCGTTAGTACGTACCAAACTAATACGTTTCGTATTTAGTGCTAGAAGAGGAGGTACTTATATGCTAGTACTTGTGGTGACTAATTTAAAGGTAATTGTTACACATGTCGGAAACATGATCCGACCAGACAATTATTGTGTATTCTTTTCTATTTCTTATGTCAAGATTGAGTTTATATTCAGTTTAACATCTTTTCTTTAGGGTACTCATTATTTTGATTACTAAAGTTATATACTTTAGTGGTTCTTCATAATTGAATATAATTTTAAATCTTGAATAACATGTTATTCCACTTTGGACGTCCTATGTACCAAAGTAAATAACTTGGTCCTGACTATGGATCTTGGTGTTTATATTTTCAGCAGGAAAAAGGGTGGCCAATGCAGCTCTTGTCCATTGCTTGCTTGTCTTTGGCGGCTAAAATGGAGGAACCTCTTGTTCCTTCTTTATTGGATCTGCAGGTTTTCAAAGCTCTATCAACTGTCTATATACTATGTTTGAAGAGATTTGACTCACAATATTATCCGATGTTGTTTCTCTAACTTAGGTTGAAGGGACTAAGTACATATTTGAACCGAGAACTATCCTCCGGATGGAGCTTCTCGTTCTGAGTGTTTTGGATTGGAGACTACGATCTGTGACACCGTTTAGTTTCATTGATTTCTTTGCCACCAAACTCGATCCAGCAGGAACCGATATCGGATTTCTGATATCAAGGGCCACAGAGATCATTTTATCTAATATTCAAGGTAGGTACATAACGTGTTCAAAGGTACATACATATTCAGATACAAATTAACTTTTTACGTGGCAGAACTGATATAGTACAAGCACTTTTTCGCAGTCGGTTGTTTAGTGGAGTTTGGATCCTTTTTCCATTCTTACTCATTCTGTCTAAAAAAGAAACGACGCTGTTTTGTCTAAAAATTTGATAGAGGATCAAGTTAAATAGACAGACACTTGTAGGATTCACTCATAGGTGTCGTTTTTAAGCCACTAGTTAGCTATCACCGAAGTAGCTTTTAATTATGCTGTCTAACGTTATTCCAAAGCTAGTTTCAAAGCCAATTTTTTTTTAAAAAACGGGGTTATTTGCTTATTTTTATAACTTTAATAATAAAAATAGTTGTTTGTACATCTATTTTCTACTTACTCTTATTTTTATTATAAAAAAATTATTTAGTTATTAATGATATTAAATAATATCATTAAATTGTTGAATATTTTTAATTAGTTCTTAATAAAAATAAGCAAATAACCTCATTTTTAAAAATACTTTTTATTTTGAAACTAGCTTTGGAATAATATTAGAGAGCATAATTAAAAGTCACTTCAATGATAACTAATCAGCGGCTTAAAAATAGCGCCTGTCTATTTAACTTGCTCTTTTGTCAAATTTTTACACAAAATGATATCGTTTTTTTTAGACAGATTAAAATAGGATAGGAATAGATAGAGAATCTGAACTCTGTTTAGTGAAATGTGACATTTTTGATCGATGTCGACAGAAGCCAGCTTTCTTGAGTACTGGCCATCGAGTATTGCTGCGGCGGCTACTCTATGTGCGGCCAACGAAATTCCAAACTTGTCCCTTGCTAATCCCGAACATGTTGAATCATGGTGTGAAGGGCTAAGCAAAGTAAGGATATTTATATATACATATACACAAATGCAATACAATTCAATGATTATGGTTGCGATTGGGCATGCGTAGGTTTACCAAGTACAAACAAGTATCCCAACTCCCAAAATACTTCCAATTTTTGCAGGAAAACATCATCGGCTGCTACCTGTTAATGCAAGATCTTGAGATGGGCAACAGCCGGAGGAAACCCTCAAAAGTCATACCACAGTTTCGAGTAACGATTCGGGCCAGAATGAGGTCCAGTGATTCATCATCCTCGTCACCGTCACCGTCATTTAGAAGGAGAAAATTAAATAACTGTTTGTGGGTAGATGATGACAAAGGAGGCTCTCAGTGAGGAAAAGAGATGATAACGTGAAAAAAAAGTCTTCTTGGAAAACAAAACTAAGGAAAGAGAGATCAAATGGTGGTCCTAAGTCATCTAGAATCCTCAAATATTTCCTTGGGGTTGGAGAGCAAATTGACATGAGTGGTATATAGTATTATAGAGGTGTGCATATATAAATTTGTGAGAGTTTGGCGAGTTTGGTATATTTATTAATATTTTTAGTCGGCTTTGCCGTTCATGACATCTAATGGCATTGCGGATTCCCAAGGGAAATGGGATTTGTTACATTAATTATCTTAGGCTTGAGAAAGACAGGGAAAGAAGTGTTTTAATAGTGAAATGCAAGCATGGATTATTGAATGAGGGAGGGAAGCAAATGGTGGGACCTTTTTTGAACAGAGTTGGAGAAAAGGAAGCAAAAAGAAAAAAAAAGAAAAAGAAAACAACTGGGTTGGTGAAAATAGGGAAGAAAACTTTCAAGTGTGAGCAACTCAACAAATGGGACATAAGATATTGAAGACTGCTTCTTATTGACGCCAACATTTCACCTCTCTTGAAATCTAGCTCCCAACACTTGTTGATATATGTTTATAGTCTTCAAAATGAGTGATCCGTGTGCTCATGAACTAGGGTGTTGCATGGCACACAAGTGTGTATGTGTTTTTTGGCGGGATTTTGCCTCTTTCTACTGGCCTTCTTCACCTTCGGCCTAACCAACTAAAAATTCTTCTATAAAAAGTGTCCACACGTGTGACGTGGTAAATTAGACGTCTGTATTTTCTTTTTGGGTTTTTAATTTTTTTAAGAGATAGAGGAGAAACCTCTTTCAGGGCATAAGTTTGGCCTGACAACACAAAAGGTCTTTGGGGCCTTTCAACGCGTGTTTGTATCTGATTTTGATCACATGAAATAAGCATTTACCAGATATAATCAACTACTTGTCATCTCCTATCCTATTCACCCTGTGCATTGCATGTGATTGACAATGGATACTTTGTAGCTTTGCGATTTGTTTTTACTACAACATCAAACATCTTTTAACAAGAAAGTGTGCAACTAATGAGGGGTGCCACATCTCAGTGCAAAGAAGGCCCTGCGAGAATTGAAGTGACTGCTCGGTACCCGAAGCAAGAAAGTTTCCTTTCAGGAATGTGTTTTTGGTTTACTGTCAATGAATCCATGCTTGTTCCCTCCATCTCTCTCCCACCTAAGTCTGTTGTCGAGCATTAAATGCCTACTAACATCCAATCTAGTTGCTTTAGAAGAGGTTTTCTTTTAAATTTGTACAAGTGTGTGTGGACAGCAGAATAACAATGAGATATTGATAGCTTGATTTGTACTATACAAATAGAAAAAAGGTCGTGCTTGTGCAAGGTGGGTTTGTCATTTAGGTCTTGATTTTCTATATATTTTCTTTTGAATGTCTGAGTTTGACCCTTCTATTTTGGTTGTAAAAGGTATCCAAGCAATTAGGCTAATACACAACATATATACTGCTCCCGCAAATGCAATGGCCTTTTCACCCTCCAACTAAGCTACGAACAGTGACCCGTAACATCGACGAAACATATAGGCATCCCTTATCACATCTAGCATGCACATGTGTGTCTATAGATATATATGTGTCTTACTCTCGCCCTCTCTTTCACGTCAAAAGAAATATGGTCTACTGCTTTTATTATAATAATGGACAACAGTGAAGACAATTTCTGTTCAGTACGTGTTCGACAGCTTCTCTTGGATCTACCTATTTGCCTATACAGCTTCCTGTATGCATGCCTGTAATTCAGGACAGGAAGGGCCACACTCCATAAGTAATGAACTTAACCCAAGGTTTTCTTTCTTCTTCTTTTTTTTAATTTTTTACAAATGAAATTTGAATATAATGACACCAAGTGTGAATCAGCAAGGTCGTCGTATATTCCTGCTTTTATGCAAGAAACCTTTTAGTTTGTTCCCACAAAAGTGGATCCCATAAGCCATGGTATCCAAATTCACTTGGTGATTTAATATGATGTTTAGCTATTGAATATGATGTGTTGTTTCCTCATTAGTCCTGACTGGCGGCAGCCGTTGAAATCAACCATTCTCAAATAAAAGAGTTTGGCATGCGTTGATCTAATCAGAGGGGTCTTGTTTAATTAATCATCAACTAGTCGTGATAATTTAATCTCAACTATCCATATCCACCTGGTTGATGATAACCATGTGACAAAGGCAAGCATTAATAGAAATATCAACGGACAATGAATATGACAAGCCGTGGAACGCAGTGTTAGAAGAGCCACTTAGTAATTGTTATTGCTACCTTAAATGTAAATATAATGTAGAAGGCGCTATTGCCTTTCCTCCAACAGCCTGAAAATGAGCTCAATATATGTTCAACAAAATAAAACACACATTTCCGACGGGGTTTTAGATGGTATACATCTACCCTCAAATGTCTCAGTGATAGTCTAATGTTAATAGAATTTTGGATTGGTCCTTTTTCCAAATTGAATGGTAGGTGTATGATATTTAAGATTTCAACCTTAAACCTTTTATTCATATGCATTTATCATTGTACCAAAGCATCTAGCTCAAAACTTTACATAAATTATCTCCTTTTTTCTCAACATATTCTTTTGAGAATCTACTCAAAGGTTAGAAAGATTTAGTTCAATTCTGGTAACTCTTGATGCATCCCAATAGTTTCACTAGCATGAAAACATTACAGAAGACTAATCGGGGTAACATTACTAATTATCATCCACTTGGTAATCAGGTCCCTAGCTTACGAGTATTAATTTGACACGAGGCATTGCGAATTAGGGTTAGGATGGTGACTCAGCGGCTTCTTTATTGATGTAACAATGACCTAATAATGAGTTAGAATTTAGGATCTTGTAAGCAAAAATGGTTCCCACCATTATCCCTTCATCATTCCTAATATCCACTTGTTGGAGGCTGTTATAACTTGTAGCTATGATTAACCTATAATGGAGTATTTATATGATAATAATGGATGCCCCTAAGGCACAATCATGTTTGTTAGTTAATCATACAGTTAAGAGTCTCCTTGCACCAAACTCATAAAAGAAGAGAAAGCAATGGGCAATGGTTCACTTTATCAGGACTCGTAATATTTTATTATACACATTCGTATATCTGTACTTCAGTTCTCATTTTATCCCCCAAAGTACTTTGCTTTTAGCTATACAATATGGTCTTTAAAATGGGAGAATCCTAAGTTTAAAAAAAAAGCCAAAAAAGCCAAAAATTCTTTTGTCTCTCCCAATAAAAGCTGGACTTATGGGAGTGTAGGGAGCAGAATCTTGTTCTTTGCCTATTTCTTCTCTCGGGAAAAATTTCAACCTTTTCTGGGGTGGCCATGACAAAAGTGGAGGACCCTAGAAAAATTTTCAACTTTTAAAGAGATTATTGATGTCTAACTAGTTGTGAAACCCTGGTTCGTGGGGTTCCCGTAAAAGCTTCATAGGCCCATGTAACTAAAGAGTTCAAAAGCTAGAATGATACGCCACAATATATTGTCCTCATGCAAATGCAAATGCAATGCTCTCTCCATATACATATATATGCTGAATGCAAGACAGCGCCACTTCCCAGAGTAGTCCATAGGGCACTCAAATGCCACCGTCCTAAGTCATGACTTTACCAGCAAAAAGAAAAGCAAAAATGAAAAGAATGTACTGACAAATTCCAATAACAGCACAGCAGTCCGGAAATAAATTCACATTTTGTTTCTTTAATGGTGAAATTTCTTGGTCACCCTTACTCATTCTTTTTTCAATTTAACAAATGGGTGTACACAATAATTTATTAATCACATGCTCAAATGATAACTTATCAAAATTTTCCACTATAATATATTAATCACATGCTCAAATGAGTTAGTTGATAAGTTATCAAAATTAAAAATTATAATAATTTTTTAACTGCAATAATTTGAAACGTTAATTTAGTGACTGACTGAAATCAAAACTGGGGTACGACTGTACTCATTCTCCAATCAACACCTTTGCTTTCACGTGATGGATCCTTCAATATATAGCCAACAAAATTAACCAAATTACCGTGACATTACTGATGGCATCAATCCAATTATCGGGTCCACAAAATCAGCCAAAGTCTCAACCATTTTGAAAATCTAAAGTCTATTTTTCATTTCTAGTCTGTATAAATCCATGTTCTGATTAGGAAGGAAGAAAAGGAAGTGTCTTTCCAACTCACAGTTAACTTCTTTGGATGCTATAAAAAGAAGTTGACAGAAAAGGGTTAGGAGTGGCAAGTCTCGAGGGAGCGTCTATGCACATGTTGTGTTCTTTCTTTTTGTTTTCTGGCCTGGGCGATGTTAGTGCCTGCTTGGACCTCATTCAGTAAGGTGGAGACAAGACAAAGAGTCTTCTACGCAATCATAATCCTCGAAAAGTAACAAACCCCAACTTTGTTCATATCACTCACGTGTCGGTCTACATTACTCTAAGCACGTTAATTTACCATTTAATAGGAAAATCCAGCTAGCAAAGTCACAAGAACCATAGTTCTTAGTTATAATCTTTTTAAAGAATTTAACTTTGCTGGTTGTTATTTAAGCATCGAGAGAGGTGGTAGCTAGAGGCCAACATATGTAGCTGAGTGATAAGTTCAAGAAAAAGAGAGATAAATGAGCAAGAACTTTCGAATATGGTAAGAATTTGCCCGTCTTTCTCAACAAGTTAAAACGAAAAGATATTTCTTTGATTGATAGAAGCTGCTGTTAGCCGAAAGCTTATACAGTAGAAAAATACCGAAAAGTTAATGCAACATCCATCTGAGTGCATTCCACATCAATATCACATATTACCAACTTGGTGGCTTGGAAAAGGAAAATAATTATATGAAGAGTAAAGCATGTAGGAACTACCAGGAACAGCATTGCTCTTCGTAAGTTGGAAGCTCATGAAGATACTGATGTCACCTCTTTCTCATGGAATATATAACATACTATCAATGATCAATGTTCTACGATTTGGCTAGTAGGTCCGAGTAAAGGTGTAGAAAAAGAAAAAAAGAAGAAGAAGAAGAGGAGTTTAAGAGTATTGTACAAAGTACAGACACTATAAATCACTTGCTTCCAAGGGAAAGGAAATGGAATATGTAGCTTTGACAAAAGTTATCCATTAATCCAAAGTAAATGATGGGATTTTGGGTTGTTAATGGATCAATGGACTGTTCATATTACTTTGAAAAGGGTGTATTTTATTTACGAAACACCCTTTTGTACAACTCATCTAAAGGTGTCTCCCATTCATTTATCTTTTATAATTTGACATTGTGAGACAGCATACCTTAAGATTGTACTTAAAATCAGAAGATGCAATTTTTGTATCATAATATAGGGTATTTGTTCTATATCTTTACACATTAAAAAATGGAAAAGGCTACTTGAGTAGTTAATCAAGGAAAACTACTAGAGCATGCATCAAATCCTCCTAATTAGATAACCCAAGCGTTCTGTTTCAGTAAACAAAAGAAAGTCGCTTGCTCACTAGTCACTACCCACCTTCTATCAATCACCAAAAGGCAATCCCAATTTGGGCATGGACCAAAATTGGTCTCGTTAAATATAACCAAGTAATGGTCCATTGAGCATTGTAAGAACAGTTGGGCCTAAATATGGGCTTTAAGAAGCAAATCACCATTTGTGCTCATCGGAAGCTTTCGTCTTCCACTTAGTTTCACCCATGGCCCTTTACGGTCCCGCTTTGTTTCACGTTAGCGCTTCTCCGACTCTTCCCTCTCCAGTCTACAGCCCCTCCAACAATCCACCACTGTATTTTCGCTCCTCCTCAGTCTTTCTCCAACGCACCGTTTCGATTGACCCTGTCAGGGCCTCGCCAACTACCCAAAATTTCGTTTACCCGGATCCCATTCCCGAGTTCGCACAATATGTAAGTATAGAAAGAAGGATTCTTTGTCAAGTGTTCAACTTGTTTTGTTTGTAGATACTACAATCAGGGTTTGTTTTGTTTTCTTTTGTGTGTGCTATCAAAGGAAACTCAGAAGTTTAGGAGAGAGCTCTTGAAGAAACTGTCCGAGGATAAGGAAACATTCGGTGTTGAGCTTCATAAAGTTGTCGATATTTGCTCTGAGGTATAACCCTTCTTTACATGGTCTTTATTTTTCATGCTCTATTTGCTATGCACAAAGAGAATTATTGGATTTTTAGTATTAAACTAAGCAAAGTTTAAGAGATATGATCGTAACCCACTCGATAAAATGTGGAAATGAAGCTAAGTTCAAGTCATAGACTTCGTGAGATTTGACACTTGCCCTCGATGCCTGGTGAACTTGTTTGAAGTCCTTTGAGAAACTCGTGGCTGTTACATGGAGTCTAATTGATAAGTGTTGAATCCTTTTTGGTTTTTCGTCTTAAGATCTTCAAAATAGTGCTTGACATCACATTGAAATGTTCCTTTCTTTCTTGTGCACTGAAGATTTGTGAGTGCCAAAAGGTTAGATATGACCAGCCAGCTGTAACGAACCTGACCCTGTCCTATTTTGCTTGCATAGTGTGAAATTTACAACCTATTAGTTGTCCACTTGGTAGTTATTGAGAGAACGTAAGAAATAGATAGTCATCTGTCAGTAATAAACAAATGCGATGACTTCAATGCACCGGAGTCCAAACTTTATTTTTGATCAAATAACTTTAAAATAAAAAGAAAGCGTCCATACTGAATGTGGCAGGGAAGCTCACTATTTCGTAAAATATGTCAAATTACATTAATGTTCTACGTTTCCTGCTGTTTATCGATCGAAGATCACGTTTTTTAATCTTTTAGATCATTTTGTTTGGATGGAATTGATGTAGATAAGATACCCGAATGTTGAGGATGGTTTGCACTATTATAATCCGTTATATTAGATCATGATGATCTCAGATCTAGGGAACTGATCAGTGCCGTTTGTCCCGTGTCGTCCTCAGCCAGCTATAAATTTTGCAATAAATAAAAGGGAAAGAGCAAAATTTGTAGCTGAAGGAGAGTGGCAGAGGGACGAAACAGGACAGATGATCTCGTGCGATGGAAAGAATATCTCACAGAAAGATTTGATGCGACTTTGAATAAAGACATATCATAAGGTTAGGATAGGACATATTATTAGGATGTCAAAATTTCAACAAACCATGAGATCATCGCCAATCGTAATTTAAGACAAGAATTTTCGGTTTCTCCATTTACAACCACCTTCATTTATTGCTCTACTTAAATTCCCCTATGTCATCCCAAACTAACATGTTAATATTTTATTTTATGATCGCCCTTAACAATAAATTGAAGATAACTGGGCTGAGATGCTGATTAGAATTTAATGCATTCCGTAGTATGAGGTATTCTTAAGCAGGTGATTGATGTTGATCTGCCAATACCTTAATCATTTTGTACTTCCAGTAAACGCGTTCTTGATGTGACATGTGGTCCTTTGTTTGACAATATGTTGCACCTTGAAGCGTGTTCGTATTAATGTCCACATGGTCAGTTGTAAGTATCTTTCAAAAAATTCGCTGGGAGTAAGAAATTTGGAAGTTTACCCACCACATTCTTTCTGAAGTCCACCCTTGATGGAAAAACAAAAGTATTAGAAGAAAACAAATCTGACTCTGCTACCTCTTGGATGGCAAAAACAAGATTGATAGGTTTTATGTGACATGTTATGGGTGTCTATTTAATCGTCTGCTTATACAAAGATTACTTCATAAACCTTCTATCTTTGGTAATGATTATATACACTTGCACCAAATATATAATTACTGGACTTGGGGTCGGTTCTAATGTTTGAGCGGTGATACGAGTATGGTGTGTTTTATTTGATAAAACGAAATAAGAAGAACAGCTTTACAAAATTCCTCAAGTTGCTGGGCACCTATGTGTGGAAAAGGCAAGTTTTGTACCTTTCTTCATGTATTTGCGTTGGTTGTTGGGAACGATGGAAAGAGTCATTATTTGAGCCATAGTCTAATTTTCCCAACAGACAACATGCTTACATTCATTAGCTCTTAAATTATATTAGTTATGCTTTTGTAACAAAGTTCTCAAATCTTCAGCATGCTCAAGCAACTTTTTCTTTTATCATTTCATAGGAGCTTAGTGTTTGCTTGACTTCGTAACAGTTAATAATTGACCCTGCAGAAATATCTGACCTCACAACCAAATTAGCAGAGTTAATAGGGACAACTCCCATCATTTGAAACCAACCTTTTGCACATGTTTGGTCCAATGCTGGCGTTATCTTAATAACTTACTTGTGTGTTCTATGGCTTTACTTACAGGAGAAGATTCGGATTATTGTTTGATGCTAACTGGCTTATTGTACTTGAACCAGATATTTAGCGAATTCTTGAATAAAGATTATGGAGGACCTGGAACAATGATGATTGAGCCGTTTACTGATATGTTGATTGCTCTCAAGGAGAACAGGTTACCTGGTGCACCTTTGGCGGCAAGAGTCGCCCTCTTGTGGGCTCAAAATTATGTTGATCTTGATTGGGAACATTGGAATTCTAAGCCATCAAATTGAAGTTTAATTGTAAAATTGTAAATGTTTCAACTTTATCTACGTATGTTATACTCTGAAAACCGAATTATCAACTGTAAGATTTGCAGAATATGACTTGTACAACGTCAGCTCCGTTACTCTTTTTTATAGCTATACAGTTCTTTTATTTTCTTGAAAATGGTCCACAAGAGGGGACGTCTCGCTTGACTATCGGTTTGGGATATGAGATTAACCATCTCCATTCCATCCGGTGAACTCATAATTTGCTGTCTATTCAACACGTATTATCCTTTGCAAATGGCAGAAGTACCTTTGCTGCTTTGGGAACAAACCATCAGCTTGCAGTCTCAGAGATGCTTTGTAATGAGGGTCTCCATGGCTTCGATCTAAGTGTAGAGGAGTTGATTGACGGCGGTCTGTGCCGGTGTCTTTCTTGTTTCATCACCTAAATTAATTTACAGCGGTCAGCATTCAGAAAACAGAAAAAGCAACCCATGGGTTATATGTATACTTCACGACCAGAAAGCTAGCTTTCTTTTCTTCATCGTACGTATAATCCAATAATTTGAGATCGGGATTATCAATCAAACATGGAATAACAGCTTCTTAAAACAAAACTCCTGCAGATGTTACTCCATTAGCGGTATGAGATTAACCTACTATGTTCATATTTGCTCTGGTTCGTCAAGAATCATTATCTGTATTTCTTCGTTTGGGTGGATATATTAGCCAGTGGAGTTCAATAAAGGAGGTGATCAATGTTTGAGGATGAATATCACACAAACAACTCAGCGAATGCTTCAAGAATAAGCTCAAATCAACAAATAGTCCACTTATACGTATACCTTGAGCTCTGTGTCAGGTTTCTTTTCTGCTTCACAATCTGGTCTCTGCTTCTGATCTGATACCTGCGTTTTCTCAACAGATTCTGGCTGCTGCTGCTTCATTTTGGCATATTTCTTGGCCCTCAACACCTTCATAACCTCTGCAACCAAAAAATATACCCTCACTAAATGAACAGACATGAGCCTACAGCGTTTACGACAAAAACTTCTCATCTGAGCATTCCTTTCCTTTACCTTGGTTAGTAAAGAGCCGATAGGCATGGCCCAGAGAGAGTGTATCATTTGGCCTGAGAAGCTTAACACGCGTGAATTGCACAACTTTCTGTTCCTGGTTTTCTTCACCAGAGACAGGCAGGGGAATGATAAGGGAAACATAATGACCAGGATTCATTTTCATGACTTCACTGGCTGTCACAGACCAATATACCCTCTCTATCTTTCCATCAGGATGCTGTATTACAAGAGCTGCAGCATCTATGGCTTGACAATTCCCCATGTTTCTCTCTATCTCCACACTCCAAAACTCTCTTGTGAACAGAAGAGAGAGAGAGTTGAAGTAAGAAAAGGAAAGAAAAGAGAAGGAAGGATTGTGAACCAAGCAACTGTCTCTTTCTATACAGCTCCCACCACCCTGCAAATATACTACTAGTAAGGGTCCTTATTCAAACAGGCCGTCCCTCATTTCCAAACTAACTTAAATGAGCTATTTTTGTCAAAAAAAAGAGGACCCATTTTTGATTTCGATTCCGCAATAAATGAAGTTTTTTACTTTATGGTTGATATCGTCAGCATTTTATGTTGACGAAGATATGAATTTTATGATCTTATTATGCTTATTTAATAATTGGCATCGGCACCAACGTCGGAAGCTTCGTGTGGTGCCACATGGACAGGTGTCAGGTATGGCCGGGCAGTTTCGGCGGTGTCGTCGGAGTCCATTGGTCGTGTTTGCTCTTCTTTTCTTGGCTAAATACCAATGTTTTAAAAATCAAACCGGTGATTGAATCGGAGAAGTAATTGATTCAAGGGTCAATAGTTCAACCGGAATTTAACCGTGGTCAAACCGGTGATTAATAAATATATAAAATTTTATTTTATATATTATATATATAAGATAATTTTTAAACATACTATTTAATTATTTATTTATCTAATTGTAAATTTAACTTAAACTTTCAAACTTTAAAATATACAATTTTTTTAAAAAGTTTGTCAAATACAACACAAAATAAGATAACAAAACTCACTAGTCATATTTCATCAAAAAGAATAAAAAAAAGGATCACTAATCATAATAGTCATTCAAGTTGAAATCATCAAAATCAAGGCATTTTAAATAGACCGGTCGGTTCTTTCTTTTATCGGTTCAACAGTTTTTATCGGTCCGATCGTAAAATGAACGAGTCAATCACTCAAAAAATACGGGTTAAACCGGACCGTTTCATGCTTCAGTTCACCGGTTCTCCGGTCCGATCGACCGGTTCGATCCGGTTTTCAAAACACTGTTAAATACAAGGCCCCATTGAGAGTTTAATGAAATGGATTGAATGGAGATATGTTAACTTTTATTCATTTTAAAGAATACATATTTATCATTTAGGAGGTGCTTGATTCATAGAGGGGAATGAGAATGAGAATGAGAATGAATATACTAAAGAATGAGAATGGATATAATTATTATAATGATGATGGTAGGTTAAGATGAAGGAACGATTACCATTACCATTGATGGTGGTTAGTTTGTTAAAATTTTATTTTATAGCAAATTTTAAATATATTTTAAATAGTTATTTTTAATTTATACACCCTAATTATAATGACAAAATATTTAAAATAAAGTATATTGTGATTTTTCCTTTTCAATAGCTCTTGAAGAAAAAAATACTGTAGTATTTTCTTGCATCAGCATATTATTAGTTACATAATATCTTCAAAATATAGATTAATCTTCCAAAATATTGTGCAATTTATCGACACAACTATAATATCCACCATTTCATTACTACAGTAAAATCAAGTAACATAG
>JANVCQ010000003.1:12566217-12579475 GCA_025531925.1 Erythroxylum plowmanianum | reverse complement strand
TCGCTACTTTTGATTAAAAGAATTGAACATCAACCTTTTTAATCTAGCGATTGATTGAATAAAAACACAAACTAGTTATGCACCTATTTATCAAATTAAACAATCAAATAATGACCCAGAAAAATAATTGATACTTGACTAATAAATTGATTGAAATAAAGAACAAAAATCTCACAACATGCAAAGTTCAATAACTAGGATTTCGTAAACCAAGAAATAAAAATTTAGTTACCCATCATCATGATTTTTCTAACTATTTCGATTGTCACTGGCGTTGAGACCGTTATGGGTGATGCTCTCTTCTTTTCTAATTGCCACAGCTTTCTTTCTCAACCTCTCTACTGTTGCGTCCTTACACCTTATGATTTGCCGTAGCCCTTTTTTTTTCTCTAACGTAACCCTGTCTATTCTTCCGTGTGCTGTGCGTTATTTCACCAATTAAAAGCCTCCTGTTTATTCCACACAAGCCACCTTAAAAACCCTCAGCCTTTCCTTATGTCAACATTTTGGTGGCTGCTTGGTGTGTCAAAATAAGCCTCAGGTTTTCTTATCCACGCAACCCCCTTACATGCACCACTCCAGCACCAAACGTGTACGTTTTAGTAGTAATTATGTTATGTTATCATCAAAACATCGATTAAAACCTCCCTTGGTTTAACAATCTCTCTTTTTTTTATGATGACAAACATGTGGTATTAGAGACCAAGAATATAACTAAGCATAAAAGCAACTATCCACATCAAGGTAATGATTAGCTCCCCCTTAATTCATGCGTAAAACATAATTCAATATTAAGAATATAATTCAATACCAAAAATATAATTCAGTTTCAAAAATGAAAGAGATATTCAATATTAAAGAAATTTCTATATATTGATAAAAAATTTACTCCAGCATACCATATAAAGTATAAGAAATACAAAAATGATAAGACAATTGCTCTCTTTAAGAAATACAAAAATGATAAGACAATTACTCTCTTTAAATTTTATCACTCCCTTTAAATCTAATATTATTACTCCTTTCCCCCTTTTCTGGAATCATAAAAAAGAAACCATTTATCTAAAAAACGAAAAAAGGTTACATGCATCAAATGCATTAAGCTAACGTACTTAAAAGATCAAAACAAATTTTATTAAGATTGATAGACTTTCTCAAGAAAAAGTGTTACTAGACATTTAAAGGTCAAAAGGGCTAATTTTAATAGAAGCATCCTTAACTATATCTAATTTTTAAAAAACCCCAATTTCGTTTTTCGTAAGTTTATAATTTTTGGTCAGGTCAAAAAGGGCAAGTTTTGAGAAAATTAGTGATTGAAATTGTAAAAAAAAATTATAAGCAAAATTAAAAAACCAAAAAATTTTATACAAGAATGTATAATTTTGAAAGCCTAAAATTTTTGAAAAATAGAAATATAAAAAGTGCTCAAAATGCTAAAATTGAACGAAATTAAAGATGTATCGATAGAATTAAAAAGAAAATAACCTTAACTCTTTTTATTATTAACTATGAAAGCGTCAATTTGAAAAAATAACTCTTATTTAAGAAAAATTATGAAGATCCCTAAATTTAAGACCCAAGAATGACAAATTTTCAATTTGATGCAATCTAACAAGATTTTTATGAAATAGAAAAACCTAAAAATTTCAAAAATGGAAACATAAAAAGTGCTCAAAATGCTAAAATTGAACAAAATTAAATACGTATCAATACAATTAAAAAGGAAGCAACCTTGAATTTTTTCATAATTAACTATGAAAGTATCAATTTGAAAAGATAACTCTTATGTTTTCATTTTGGAGTTGATGGATAGTGGAAGAGGAACTGCAAAACTTATCTTGCTAACTTGAAAGATAAAAAGCTTAAGTAAGCTACTTTATTAAGTATGTTTATGATTGAGATCAATCTTTCGATTTTTTTTTCCCACATTTTTAGTTATTAGAAACTAATTTGGTTCTTATATTTATAATATATGTAGATATTAATAAGGAGTAGATCTTTGAGGAAAAGTAAAGTAAACCTGCATATTGGCAATGAAGCAAGGTTACTGCATTAGCTATAGGAGCTTATAATCTAGCTTTGCCTTCTAACCTTATATTCAAACTAAATAATTTTTTCTGTCCTATTCATTACTAAAAACATTATTTTCATTTCTTATTTAAATTTGATTGGTTTTTTCTTTTTTATTAAGAATAAGATTTGTTCTATTTATAAAGATGATATTTATAATGGATCTATATTACGTACAATTGGTTTATATGAATTTGACTTTGAAAGGCTAATTCTTAACATAAATAATAAGAAAAGAAAGTTAAATGACCAAAATCCATATTTATGGCATTGTAAATTAGGTCATATCAACAAAATTAAAATCATAAAGTTACATAAAGAAGGATACTTGGATCCTTTTGATTATGAATCTAAACTACCATTTAGCGAAAAGAACGAGCATACTAGTTAATTATTAAAGTTTATACATTCATATGTATGTGGCCCTATGTCTACTTACATTAGAGGTGGGTCCTCATAATTCATTATTTTCACTAATGATCATTCCAAATATGGTCATGTATATTTAATGAAACAAAAGTTTCAATCATTTAAAAAATTCAAAGAATTTAGACTTGAAGTTAAGAAAAATTGGTAACAGTATTAAGACACTTAGTACTAATTAAAGTGGTGAGCACTGATACTATGAGTTTATTGGTTATTTAAAAGAGAATGAGACTATTTCACAATTGAATCCTTTTAAAACTCCAGAAATAATAGGGTTCCTAAAAGGAGAATTTGTACTTTATTAGATAATGTATGTTTTACAATGATTAATGTAATCCTTCCTTTCTCCTTTTGGAGATACGACTTTCAAATTGTTTCTTACCTTCTTAATATGAAAGTATGATGCTTGCTTTTAGAATTAGTCTTAATGGATGTGGCGTATGCATACATATGTTTAGATGTGGATGCCCCATATTCATTTGTCAAATTAGACAATAGTTTTTCGATATGAAAATATTTTCCATTTACAAATATGGTTCTAAAATTAGCTTCAATTCTATGATTGTATCCTATTTTGTGCTTATCATTAGAATTCTTTTAAGCTCTTAGCATGTTTTTTAGTTTTTCACTCTCTTTTTGTAAATTTAGATAATGAATCCTTGCAAGCATGGATCTTCTTTTTCAATGTCTCATTTCATGCTTTATTGTTTGTAATGCATGATTATAAAATTTTTGGATGCTTTAATGCCATGCAATTCAATTTATATCTTTTTATTCTCATATAAGCATGCAACCAACTATTTTTAAGTTGCTTTGAGTTTGAAAGATATATTTTTCCTTTTCTTACTCATTGTTTCTAAACTTTTGAATAATTCAAAATATGTCAAATCACTACCACTATCCAATAAGTTAGAGTTGGATGTTTTCTCATCATTGTTCAAGGTGGTAAAATATATGTGAGCTATCTATCGCTTTAATTTCAAATTTTTGTATTCACTTTGTCATCCTAAGTTGATGCTTCAAGTGTTTTCTTCTTATATTTTTCCTTCTCCTCTTTCTTATTGTCTCTTTCATACTTGTCATCATCTTTAAGTAGAGGATATTGTGACCTCATATAACCAGGTTTTCTGCATTCAAAGAAGCAAATAATGTTAGTAGATTTATGTTTTAAATCACCTTTATCTTCCTTGAAGTAATTTCTTTTAGTGAATTTCTTCTTCAAGAATTTATTGAATTTTGTAGTGATTAAGACAACGTTTTTTTCATTGCTTTCATAATTTGATATATCCTCCTCTTTCTCAATTCTTCCTTTGAGGTTTTAAACACTAAATTATTTTTTTAGAAGCGTCATTTCTTTTTGCATCTCTTAGAGTCTTATTTTGTATTTTAAAAGAGACCTAATAAGTAACTCCAATAGTAGTATTATTAGATCATTGGCTTCTCATATAGTTGTCACTTTAGCTTCACATGTCCTTAGAAGTGAACTGAGCAACTTTGTTACCATTTCAGCATTAGTATAGGTCTTTCCTAGACTTTGAGAGTATTAATAACATAAAAAATTCTAGTGTACTAGATATATTTTCTTCATGCTTCATTTTAAATAATTCTCATTAGTATGTTAGCTTGGTCACCTTGCTCTCCTTTACTTGATTTGTTCCCTCCAATTTAACTTTTAAAGTATGCCAAATTTTATGAGGCAATTCATACGTGGAGATCTTATTGAATTTGTTTCTTCCTAGTATACAAAATAAGACGTGCACAACTCTACTATTCAAGGAAATTAATCTCTTAGTTTGAGATTCTGATTCTTCCTTTTCCTACAGGTCTACAATTTTGGCTACTAGAAAGAATCTTATCCTAGTTTTCCAATAGAGATAATCATTTCCATCAAAGAGAGGTCCTCTACTAATGCTTTGTCCCTCTTGGTTGAATGATGAGTATGATGCTCTTAAATTTGTCATTATGATCTTTGCTATATGATTTTATTAGAAATGCATTGTCCCTAATAAACTTACTCTAATACCACTTGTTATTCTCTAATGGAACCCAAGTGGGGGTTGAATTGGGTGTTTATTGATAGGTGTTTGTATTATGTTTTGCTAGATGTTTTAAGTGTGCTTTTAAGTATTTTTAGATCAATATCATGTGTATAGGCCCATTATTATATTATTGTTAATGTTTGTATGTACTCAAGTGTTTGCTTGATTTAGAGCAAGAATTTAATCTTAATTTATATTTCATTAGGTGTTTGATGTGTTTGTGAGTGTTAGAAATCAAGAAATTGAAGAATAAAGAAGATGGAGTAAGCTGGAAGCAACAACATGAGCACGATCGTGCCTCAAAGAAATGTTTCGAAATGCTAATTTTTTTCATTTGTTTTAAGGTTCGGGGATATTTTTGAAACCGAAAAAAGTGACAAAACCCTAGACATGACCCTAAGACCTTAAAGCATTATATAAGAAGATGAAATGCAATAAAAAAAATGTAGCAACCATGGAATCAAAGTGGATTAAAGGAGAGAGATCGAGAAAGCACCTACAAATTCTAGCATTCCAGATCAAGGAGCAATTAAAGTTTTTATTCTTTTTCCCTAATTTCTTTCATTATCATTAATGTGTAATTTAAATTCTAAGATGTTAGACATGTTCATAGATTTCTGAACTCCGATTAGGAATTATTCTAAATTTATTTTATAACCTTAATTACTGTTGAATTCAATATATTTCTAGATGTTTGTCATAATTGTCCATGTATAAACTAATCAACAAATCGAGAGAGTAAGTTAAAAGTAAATAGTGTAAAGTTGTATAAGAGTTAACAATTTAATAGGCCCATAATTATCAAATTAAAGATCAATCTTAGAGAGATCTTGGTTATGAAATTGATTATCTATTAGATAACTTCAGATCTAATTGAATAAGTTAAGGATAGTTTTTTTAATCTAGATATTGTAAATTTGGAAATTTCAAATTCAATTAGGGTTAATGATTAGATCTTGAAAGAGAGTAATAAATGCCTTAAGGAAATCTAGGATCAAACAAATAAATTGAATTAATAATAGTAAATGAACAAAATAAAGAAAGAATAGTTCTTAAATATTCAATCTTGATCAAACCTTAGTTTTTGATGACATCTCACTTGTTATTTTATTATTTTCCTTTATTTATTTATTTTTCAATTTTTATTTAAATTTAATTCAAATCAATTTCTAAATACCCTAGGCAAAGTTAGGTTCAAATTATTAACTATTGCATAATTCTCGTGGGAACGATAACCTCTTATATTACAAGATACGATCTGCATACTTGCGAGTATTGAGAGTTTTATTATTAGATATAAAACTTGCTCAACAAGTTTATAGTGTCATTGTTGAGGATTTAAACATTAGGAAGAATTGAATTCCTTTTATTTAAGGAATTGTTGCTCATTTTTGTGTGATTGAGGTACCCAATCTAAAAAAAAAGAAATAATAAAAAGAAAGTATGGATGGAAAGTATAAGACACATTAACCTAGACATCACAAGGAAAGAGTTGGGAATCCAAATAGTTAAATGCCGAGAAAAGATAGAAAGAATGATGGTGGAGAAAATACATCAAGAAGAGCAAAGGACCTTTATGGACTTCACAAGGCAAGGGTTTAACGCATCTCATCAAGGAATTACACAAAACACACGATTTGTTAGAAGAGATGGAGAATAATAATTGTCTTTAGACATCAAAATGAATTAGACAATGATCAACCTTATGGGATACAAAAAGAATGATTGCTACAAATTCACTAACAACATTGCAGGCTGAAATCAACAACCTCACAAAGCAATTAAACATCTTGACAACCATCTCTTTCTCTCCATTCAGAGCAATCCAACACGGATGCAAGCTATGTAGACAAAAGAGTCATATCACATCTAATTGCTTCCTAATGGAAAACAACAATGTGCAACAATTCCACTTTAATGGAGTACAATATGATCTGGGAGGTAATAATCCTTACTTGAACACGTATAATTTTGAATGGCAAAACCACACAAATTTCTTTTGGTCTAACAATCAAGGACTCATATAATAAATAAGGTTTACTAAGATTTCATACAAACAAGTCTAGAGCAAATGATTCAAAATTGGAAAAGCTTATAACAAGCTTATGAGTTTGGAAGGGAAATTTGAGCAAGTAGCGAAGACTCATGCCTCTTTTATTCACAATCTAGAGGTTCAAGTGGGTCAGTTAATTAATGCATTATTTATGAGAAGTGTGGGAAGCCTTCTAAGTAATATGGAAGTAATCATAAGGGAGTAATTTAAGGCCATCACATTTAGGAGTGGGACAAAGCTAAAAGAACTAGCAGAAAAATAAGTTGAACCCTACTTTGTAGAAGACCAAAAGAAGAAGAAAAAGGATAAAAATAAGAATGAGGATCCTCCCTATGTTCCTCCTCCATATTACCCACCAATACCATTTCCATAAAGAATTTTGAGAATAGATTGCATATAGAATTTGCAATGATCATAGAAAAGATGAAGAAATTGCAAATTACCTTTCTCCTTATGGAAGTTTTGAAGAGCATACCCATGTATGCAAAGTTTCTCAAATACATATTATGAAACAAACAGACTTGGGATGATAATAAAACGATCTCCATGATGAAAGCTACAACTTCGTAATTAGCAACACACACCCTCACAGTTCATAGATCCAAGGAGTTTTACTATAACCTCTATAGTTGGTAATTTAGAATTGTCTAAATGCTTATGTGGCTTAGGTGCAAGTATTAATCTTGTCTTTATCACTTTTCTAGAAAATTGGGGCTAGGAGATGTGAAGCTAACTTTTATGCTTATGCAGTTGGCAAATCAATCGATAAAGAAACCATTTTGTGTGGTGAAAGATGTACCTATAAAAGTGGATAAGTTTATCTTTCCTGTGGATTTTGTCATGCTAGACTTTGAAGAGGATCGAAACTGCCCACTAATTCTTGGTAGAACCTTTTTAAGCACTAGAAGAGCTCTGGTAGATGTCCATGAAGGCAACCTCATCCTTTGAAATGATGACAAAGAAGTGAAATTCAATATAAGTAAGGTATTAGTTCGAAAGAGGGCATCTCATTGTAGTCAAATCTTTAAAGCAAAAGGAAGAGGAACAGATGACAAAGAATATAGAGCTTGAAGAATATAAGTAAGTCTCTATTCAAGAAATGGATGAAGAAGAGGGGATAAAGGTGATTACCGAAGAAGAAGAACATTTCACCTTTTTAGAGGATAAGCTATTGGATTTAACTATATATTTAGGGAGTTTCATCATTCCTATTTTATTGACAATTTGTTACAAAAAAGGACATTACACTAAACTTACTAGGTTTTCTTAATCTGATTAATTATGTCCATGTGATTTTTTTATAATATGTAACTTATTTAAAAGCTATAAAACTAAAATTAAGAAACATAGGTGGAAGCAAGCCACTCATCATAGACTTATATTGAGGGTAGAAGGTAAAGTAAGTCAAGTTAATGATGTGAAATAAGCGTTACTTGGGAGGCAACCCAAGAATTAGGATTTTATTTTATTCTATTTTATTGTTAATTTGTTAGTTTTATATTTTATGTTTATTTTCTAGGGAGTGAATGAGGGAATTTTATGGTATAGAGTGTCTCCAAATTCCATCACCCACATCATCACCTCCAAAGCATTATAAGTATTCTTGCTCTAACTTTTTCTTTATTATTATTTATCTTTATTTATATTGTTCTTTTTTTCCACATTGAGGATAATGTGATGTTCAAGTGAGAGGATGTATATGCAATTAAATATCATATGCATGTGAATTTTGCATTTGTATATATCATGTGTGTGTGAATTTTACAATTGCATAGTTTTTTTGGGTTGGTATTGCATATATGTGCATTGTGTTAATGTGTTAATAGCAACAATTGATTGGAATTAGTTTACTCTGACATTGTAATTTGAATTGTAAAGGCATATTGACTTATAAATATTTTTTTTTGAATATCTTTAGGAGGAATATGTACGTTAATTAGGACATGGTACCTATTTTATTCATTTTAGGGAATTTGTTGTATAGATTTATAATTATAAGTCAATTAAATTGGTTAGCTTATTAATTCCGTTTCACGAGAATGATTGACTAAAATAAAATGAGGTTGGCTACAAAATTAAAATAAATAAATATAATAACTATTTTGCCGTCTTTTCTTAAAAAAGAAAATTAGGTTAAGAATAGAACTGGTAACTAGTTGAGAGTTGTGATATAGTTGAGTAATCAGGGGCATTCATAAAAAAAATGCTTGTTTCACATCAAAAGGCTAAAATGAAAGTTCAACTAAGATAAATAAAAAAAATGACCTAGTTGAGTAACTAGGGGACAGTCATGACAAAATGTTTTTTTCCACATAAAAAGACTATGTTATCGTTAAAGAAAATATAAAATATACAAAAATGGTGTTATAATAATTAAACCTATCAAATTTTAAAAATATCAAGAATTTTCATGAAAGGTAACTTAGTAATAGTTTTCCTTTGTGATTGATTAATAATAATAAATGTATGCTTATAAGTGTCATAGGTGAATGAATATGGTGTTGATATTTTGTTTAATATGTATGTTCAAATCAAAGCACTTAAACATAGAAGGAATATAAGTTAGTTTGTTGTCACTATGTGATTGATTGATGTTTGAGGTTAAGTCTATGAGATTTGATTGATTGATGTTTGAGGTTAAGTCCATGAGATTTGATGCTATTGTACCATTATTGTATTGTTGCATAACTGTGTGTTTATGTATTTATGTGTTTTGTTTACTTGTGTTTTAAGTTTTGTTTGAAGACAAGCAAAGGTTTAAGTATGGAGATGTTGATAGGTATAGACTGTATTATGTTTGGCTACATGTCTAAGTGTTCTTTTAAGTATTTCTTACATGATTATCATAGGATTATGTTATTTTAATGCTTATATGTACTCTAAGTGTTTGATTGGTTTAAAGCAAGAATTCAATCTTAATTTTATGTTTCATGAGATGTTTGATGTGTTTGTGAGTGTTAGAAATCAGGAATTGAAGAATAAAGAAGATGGAGTAAGCTGGAACATAATCGTGCCTCAAAGAGCACAATTGTGCTAGAGAGTTTCCAGGGATGAATTTTTTCATCTTTGTTAAGATTCAAGGCTATTTTGCAACTGAAGAAAGTGGGAAAACTTTAGACACCACCCACAACCCTAAAGCACTATATAAGAATGTGAAATGCAATAAAAAACATAGCATGCATTGAATCAAAATGGATTAAAGTGAGAGATCAAGAAAGCATTCGAAATTTCTAGCATTCAAGATTAAGAAGCAATTAGAGTTTGTATTCATTTCCCCTTATTTATTTCATTATCCTTGATGTGTAATCTAAATTCTAAGGTGTTAAACATGTTTTTGGATTTGTAAACTCAGATTAGGAACTATTCTAGATTTATTTTGTGACCTTATTTATTGTTGAATTCAATACATTTCTAGATGTTTGTGATGGTTGTCCATGTAAAAAAAAACAATAAATCGAGAGAGTTAGTCAAAAGTAATTAGTGTTAGGTTGTACAACAAGAGTTGTCAATTTAATAGACCCATAATTATCAAAATAGCTATAAATCAAAGAGAGATCTTGATTGTGAAATTGATCATTTATTACATAACTTCAGATCTAATTGAATAAGTTATGGATAGTTTTGTCAATCAAAAGATTGCAAATATAAAAATTTCAAATTCAATTAGGGTTAATTGATTAGATCTTGAGAGAGAGTTCTCAATACCTTAGGAAATCTAGGATCAGACACATAAATTGAATTAACAATAGTAAAGGAACAAAATAAAAAAAAGAATAGTTCCTAAATATTCAACCTTGATCAAACTCTACTTTTTATTAGTAGCTCTCTTATTTTTTTAAATTTTAATGAATTTGTATGAACTATAGTGAAACTATCACAACATTATAATGCAATCAAATGGAGCAGTATAGTTAGCTTCTAATTCAAGTTATAGAAGAAAGAAAGGGAAAAAAGAAGAGGGATTATAAAAATTCACAATATGTCACAAATGCCACGTCTTTCTATTATCTAGAGTGAGGCGGTGTGTCATGCTTTTGGCAATGATCACTACTCAAATCCAATTTATACATCAATCTGTAACTAAGTATTTATCTTCAACCATACCCTTGTAAAGTCTTATATTCCTAGATTTCCATAGAGAATAGATGGTAGTTAGAAAAGTTGATCTAATAAGAATTGCTTTTGGTTTACCATGTTTAGATATCGAAATGATCTGTTTTAAAGTGTGCTCCCATTCCAATGTTTAAGTCTCTATATTGAGCATAAGTTAAATTCATCCCCATACCACTTTAGAGAAAGTACAAGTGAAGAAAAGATGGTCCCTATCTTCCTCAAGCTCTCACGCAATTCATAAATGGAGTCGAATTAGCCATACCGTTTGTTTTTCATTGTCCCTTGCTTTGTAAACACTCTAATTCCTAATTAGAAATTGGAATCTTTATACTTTTCTTAGTAGGGTTATTGTTGTTTACTTTTTTATTGAGGACAATAATTTTATGTTTGCATTCTCTTTCATACATAGCTTAAAGAATATCTACATTTGAGATAGAAAGGATTAACTAATGACCAAACAGTTAGATGAAAAGAAAGAATGACTAAAACTAATTGTATGCATTTGCTTTTTTTGGGATGTTACATGTTCATGTACCCCTAACAGATGTTGAAACTCAGAAGTATGTTTTATTCTAACTATAGCCTGAGGACGAGGGTAAAATAGAACTGGGCCATTATAGAAGTTTTCATTAAAAAAGAAAAAGAGTTAAAAGCAATCAATAAGGGTAGAGATGAGATGTTTTTACACTTCCCCATTTCCAAGAACAAAAAGTTCAAAAGCTCACAAGGCCCATAAATTCACCAATTTGTGCACATTTCTCGTAAGATTTTTTCAAATCTTCCTACTAATCCTACTGTTGAGAATATGGTCCGTTTAATGTTTAACCCTTAACTACGCAAACATTAATGCCTATACTTCATCATGTTTCATCCTCTGTGATGGGCAGAGGTGACGAAGCAATTTATAAAGTTTTTAGGTCCCTATCCTCTCACACATGAAATAGAATATTCAACACTATCACATCGTGGAAACAGATGCTAGAAGATTAAAAAATATCAAAGATGTTGCTGGACATCATCGGAGCAATGGCTGGAGGTATATTTTTCAGTTATTCTTTCGTTGCTAAATACGTGAATATCATACATGTATCTTGTTTACACGTAAATGAACTTGTGTTTTGAGATGCGTGCTTAATTTTTCATTTGGTATCAAAGCCATACCTCTGCCTTGCATCTGAACTGTTGAGAATTATGTCTCTATTATGCTCTGTTTCTCGTTTTGTTTTCTGCCATGTGAGATGAGCTTGAGTTCTTGAATATTTTGGACATTTTTGTACATGATGGACGTTAGAATCATGTTTTGATGCTCCATGTTGCAGGCCAAGGTGATTGGACAGTAAAGAGAGGAGGGACGATGATGATAGTATGTGGTGGCCTTCAGACTTCACAATCCATGGAACGTCACATGGTTGGTTTTCTTACGTCTCACGCACGTCGACTTGTCGTCGTCATCCAATCACCAACCATCCTCAACCTTCTACCGCTTGTCGTGCACCTATTGCTGTCGGGTTGGAGCCAAGTCATACCGACCCGGGTGGAGGTTGAAAGCGATGTCTTTTTTTGAAAAAAATTATTAATATTAATTATGTTGATATTATTACTTAAAGGTTAATCAAGACCTAACCCATTTTTTTGTAATTTTAATTATAAAATCATTTTGGTATTAATGTTTTATGAAAATATTATTTTTAATTTATATGTCTATGTTAGTATCTTTATTTTCTATCTTTTTGTGTGTTAATTTTCTTTATTTTTGAGGTTTGAAGTTATACTTAATGGGAATTAATCTTGTTTCATGTCAAGGTGCATTTTGGAACTAAATCGAAAGAACCGTGACAATTTTGGGATAAAAAGAGCTGAACTAGATGTCGACACTAATTAGACATGGCCTCGTGCAACAACCAGAAGCATGAAATGCAGAAAGAAAAAAATAATACAACAAACAACATAGCACAAGATTGAAGGAGTAGAAACTCAGCCCAAAACGCAGATGCTTTGGCCACTCATTAAAACGACATCAAGTAGCGCATGAGGGCAGAAGAATATAAAAACCATAGCATAAAACGTAGATGTTTGGAAGGCTGGAGGGTTTGGGGCTTTTAATTGGCAAAATCAAGAAGAGTGGGTGGAGGTGGCGTTAAACAAAGAAGTGAAGGGTGCGTGAAAAGAAGGGTGGCTTGCGTGGAATAAAAGGAGTAGCTCTGAAATTGATAAAAAATCACGCAACAAAGAAGTGGAGGCTGCGTAGAGAGGAGGCGTGGTGACTGTCGCAAGAATAGATAAAAAACGCTAGATTTCTTAATTCGTAAGAGAATCACGCAAGATATGGAAGAAAAGAGAGGAAGGCCACGGTAGATAAATAAAGAGGAGTTTTGACGACAGAACAAGAAGAGTAACACCCATAACAATCCAAATGCCAGTGACAATCGAAATAGTTAGGAAAATCATGATGTTGGGTAACTAAATTTTTATTTTTTGGTTTACGAAATCCTAGTTATTGAACTTTGCATGTTGTGAGATTTTTGTTCTTTATTTCAATCGATTTATTAGTCAAGTA